>JACWST010000021.1:0-11490 GCA_014850475.1 Cryphonectria naterciae
CCTTCGTCATCTCCCTCCATTACAAGGGTAAGTTGAATTAACGAGGCACTGCCTAACCCCCCCCCCCCCCCCCCCCCCTTTTTTTTTAAAAAAAAAAATCTTCAAAACAATAGACATGGACGCAGAGTCCTTGGTGATGATTTCTACACAGTCTACAGCGTCTTAGAAACTACAGCAGCAAGCAGCAAGCAGCAGCAGCAGCAGCAGCAGCAGCACATGCAATTAAAATGGACAATGGGTGACGACAATACGTCTTGACAAGGCATTATAATGCTGATCGATCAGAAAAAGGCAGCAAGTCTGTTTGTCTCGACTCGTCTATGTACATACGATTAAAATACCCTCATGCTCTATCTTGTGGATTTTGATTTTTGAAAAGAGTTTGACAAGGACAACGACGACAACAATAACAACAACACCACCACCACCACAGAAAGAAAGAAAAAGAATGCATGCAGGCGCCGAAGGGACCGTCGGGACCCCGATGCGTTACATGGAGATATGTGGAGAGAGAGAGAAGGGGGAAGAGAGAGCCTCCTATCCGGACCAAGCCCCTGTGATACGCCTGTGGTTCGCCTACAAGCAGGGGGAGGGAAGGGAGCGACAAGAGGTGTGCAGCATGAGACAAAAGCGGCCAGGGCCAACCAAAAAAATAAAATCAAAAAAAAATCACCGCACTTGTTCTTCTCCTCACAGCGACTTCTCGATCTCCATGGCCTCCTTGATGCCGTCCTCGATGGCCTGGACCCTCACCTTCTCGAGCCTCCTCAGCGGCCTGCGGCCCCAGCCGCCGTAGCCAAAGTAGCTCTGGATGGCCTGCTTGGTGCCGGGGACGGCGGCCTTGGTCAGGACCCAGTCGCACTTGCTGAGGACCTTTTGCAGGGCCTCGGCCTCGTCGCGCTTGCCCTGGGCGTAGAGGGTCCACACGCGCACGCAGAGCTTGGGCATGACGTTGGCGCCGCCGGCGATGATGCCGCTGCCGCCGCTGATGAGGGTCTGGGTGGTGAAGTCGCAGATGCCGCCAAAGGCCATGTAGCCGCTGCCCTCGGACCAGGGGGTCTTGGCGCGCGTGGCCAGGGCGACGCGGGTCAGCTTGCCGGTGTTGCCGCAGGTGAACTTGGTGCCGACGATGTTGGGGTGCTCGGCGAGCCTGATGAGCAGGTCCGAGTCCATGTCGATGCCGGCGACGGCGCCGGGGTAGTTGTACAGGATCAGCGGGAGGGGCGACTCGTCGGCCACGGCGGTGAAGTACCCGTAGACGGCCTCCTCGTCCATGAGGCCGCGGAAGTAGGACGGGGGCAGCAGGAGGACGTAGTCGCCGCCGGCCTGGGCGGACAGCCGGCACAGCTCGACGGTGCCCTTGACGGAGCCCTCGGTGGCGCCCACGACGATGGGCGTGTCCCCGAAGCCGGCCTCGTCCAGGGCCTCGCGCGTGGCGGTCGTCACCGCGAGCTTCTCCTCGCGCGTGCAGTGCGCCGCCTCGCCGTTGGAGCCCATCACCACGAGCCCCGCCAGGCCGTCCCGCGCCAGCCTGGCTGCGTGCTTCTTGATGGTGGGGATGTCGAGCTCCTCCGTGTCTGGGTCGAAGAAGGTCATGGTGGGGGCGTAAATCCCGCAGGGAAGCACCCGGCGGGTTGATGTCGTGTGTCCATTGGGAACAGCCATATTTGGTCAAAGGAAGAAAGGGGGGAAAGGAGGGGAGGAAGGAAGGGGAATGGGAACGTATTTGGTAGTTTTTTTTTCTTCTTTCTTTTTCTTTGAGGGGCTGCTGCTGGGCAGAGGTGATGGAGGAGGAGGAGGAGGAGGAGGAAGAAGAGGAAGAGGAAGAGGATAATGAAAGAGGGGGCGAGGGTATCTTCTTTTTTAAGCTTCAGACCTCTTGAAGGGAGGAAAGGTAGGGAAGGGGGGGGGCGATGGAGGACTATCAAGGAGAAACCCAGAGACACACAAACCTTGTTATATACATATATATATATATATATATATATACGTGCCCAGGCCAGCTTTTCGTCTGAGTTTCTTCGACGGGCACGTTAGACGTCTTTTCCATGAGCTAATAATTTGCCGGGCCGGTAGCGGGGGATAGTAGGAAAGTTTGAGGTCCCATTTGGAGTGGGTGATCGTAAGGACATTGGCCCGAGAGCAGGGAGCGAACCACATCAGGTCACCACACGTGCCACCGCTGTGGTGTGTGGTCCTCCGACTACTACTACTACTACTACTGTTCCTACTACTACGACAACGACGACGACGACTACTACTACTACTACTATTATTATTTATTACTTCACATTATTACTAGATTCTGGACACGAGAGAGACGGAGAGAGGGAGGGAAAGAAGAAGAAGAAGAAAAGATTTCATCACTGACGACGGTAGTGGCAGGGATGAGAGAAGGCCATCGAAGGATCTGAGGAAGACGGGGTCCTCAGGCTAAGGACGCGCGTGGGGTAGTATTCAAAGGGCCCTCGCTCCGGAGCAAAACGGGACGGTTGTGTAAAGTACAAAGAGTGTAAAGCCCATGGTATCCGCCTCCTGCAGGGCAAACACACAGCTGACCCCCATTGCCGCCTCTCGGATCTCCTGATCTTCGGGAGGCGAGGGGGGAGATGAGGGCATATCGGCGACAATTACTCGATCAAGACCAGGTCTAGCTACCTAGCATTGATAGGGGTGTGTGTGTGTGTGTGTGTGTGTGTAAGAGAGAGAGAGAGAGAGAGAGAGAGAGAGAGAGAGAGAGAGAGAGAAGAGTGAGAGTAAGGGAGAGGGGGAGTGGATCCGGTGACCCGGTTGCTGCAGGAGAAATAGGTCTGGGCTGCACGACAGATGGAAAACGAGATATTTGCCATGTGTGGTCGTATCGCTGGCAACATGCCATTTTTGAGGTACCAGGCCGACCGGGAAGAGGATCATGCGACGTCCGTCAGCTTCTCAGCGCCGCTCCAGCGTCCAGCTCCCCCTCCCCCTCCTCGATCCCCATGTCGTCAAGATCTGTTGAGGAACCTACCTTACAGAAAGAGAGAGAGAGAGAGTGTGTGTGTGTGTGTGTGTGTGTCTTGAGGCTGACATGTCAGACGTCTTCCCCTCCTCCCCCTCTCGGATTGCAAAGAGCGAGGCCATCTTGGTCTGAGGCTGTCTCCAGGCGGCCCCGCGTGGAGGTGGGGGAGGGGCCCAGGGATCCATTCCTGAGGGAGCATGAGACAAAACGGCAAAAAGGCGGGACCTCGAACAAGGCCTTGAGGACAGGATAGGCAGGCGGTGGTATTTGTTGTATTGTCTGCGAATTGGGAGCTCCGTTGTTGTCTGCTACGCCACATCACGATATGATGGACAGACGAATCAATCCAGGCCAGCTACACGAGCAAGAAAAAGGCAAAATAAAAATAAAAATAAAAATAGAAAAATCTCATGATGACGGAGGCAATCTATGGCGGACGTCATTTCTCCGCCGTGTGACTTCGGGTAGTCTCGCGATGGCTTCGTGATATGACCGTCTCGACTTGCCGTGGGCCCCGTTGCATGAGTAAAAAGAGTGGGCACACACACTCTCAGAGAGACAGACACACACACATCCAGACAGTTCTTGAAGTAATTTTCACGAGAGAAAGGTCGAGAGGGTCGTCAGGGGGAAGATGTTGAGTGGACGGAAGATTGGCGGGGATGATTCTTCCACCAATCAGAAACAAGCCAAAGGGCTAAAAAATGTCATGTCGAAAAGAGGGAAAGTTTTTTCGGCCGAGTCAGAACAGACGCCTTTTTTGTTTTTTTTTTTTTTCTTTCTAAATCTGTGTTGAATTCAGCCGATCTGTTTGTTGTCCCCCCATCTTCCGGTGTGGTGGTAGTCCGGTCTGATGACTGTGACCAATTCAAATGCTAAGTAATAGTCATTGCTATCTACCAAGCCGTCGAATAAGCCGACGGGAAAATGTTTGTCTGCTGGTTCGGAGGCAGTGGGAGTCAAAGCAAGAGAGAGAAGAGGAGGGGAGGAGAAAGGGTGGGAAAAAATAATACCCCAGCTTGGACTGAAGCCTGGCAGGTACGACCCATGTCCATGACTCCTTCTGTTTCTTCACACACACCCTCTCTCGCGCGCGGGGCAATGAGACGTGGGGGCGGGGCATCCATCCAGGGCGGGGGAAGCAGTGCCCACCCTTTCTTTCCTGCTCTTGCCCTCAACATCGTCACATCGACCTTGCCAGCATTTGGACTTTGTTTTGTATTCATTATTTCCATCCTGTCTGGGAGAGCAGGAAATACCGTGACCACCGAGATGAGCAGAGTTTTCAGACAGCCTACTGCATCTGTGGATCTGAAAAGGTAATAATAACATCATAACATGACCTCGAAAAAAGCAAAAGAAATAGGGTGCACTCAAGGGCTGGTGTGCATGTCACCTCAAGTACCTCTTTTGGTGGGTCTGGTCAGGCCAGGGAACTAGGGACCGGGTCCGGTCTTCGGCAGCATTTCTTCCAGGAGCGACAATGCGGGACGATATTCTATGCTCCCTCTTCTCTCTCTCTCTTCTTTTTCTTCCCTGAGAGAAGAAACCATGAGGCTGCTTGGCTGATGTTTATGAATAGTAACCAGATGGTAACCTGACTCGAGCTGCTACTGTTGAGCTTCTCCATCATCATCATCATCATCATCATCGTCATAACGGTGACGGGAGAGAGGCAAGTCTAAATAGTTACGTACACATGGTACATGATACTTGGTTCACGGGCATAGAAAGAAGGAACGAACGAACCAGCTTGGGAAACCCCCCTGCTCCACTCAATTATTTGGCCCTGGCGAATAGCTCCAGTCCAATTGCCCCTCCATTCCCCCCCCCCCCCTCCTCCTCATCAATTTCTCCGATGTGAGCCTACTTAGGCTGAGCTGTGAGCTGTTGAGCTTCTGCCAACACCTGTCATCGTCGTTGTCGTCGTCGCATGCCACCAGCCTCACCAGTTGACCGCAATCACAATAGCACGACGGTACATACCTGCGCAGAGGAAAGAGACATCATGGAGCCTCTCAATGTGTTGATGGTGAGTGTTCCCGTTCATGTACAGCATCTGCATGGCATAGAATACTCCTCTGTCTCTAACATGTTCTGGATCCAACACAGGTTGGTACCGGTGAGTACACCACAGGCTTTGTTGGCGGTGGTGCATCCGGTTCAGACAAGAAGGTTGGAGTCGTCGGCCTGTCCCTCTTCGACCTGCGCAGGCGAGGCAAGGTCGGCAAGCTGGGCATGGTGGGCGTCAACGGAAAGAAATTTCCAGCTATTCGTGAGTCCTCCTGAATGGACCCCTCCCTAGAGGCAGCATGAGATTTTGAGAGAGAGAGTGTGTGTGTATGAGAGTGAGAGAGGAGGCGACGTTGCTGACACGCGCACATTCCCCTCCAGGCGAGCATCTTCACAAGAATATCACCCAGGCCTACAACAACCTGGACACCTCGTTCGACTCGTATCCCGACAACGAGACTGTCGACCCTGAGTCCTACAAGAAGGCCATCGATGCCCTCCAGAAGGGCGACGCCATTACCATCTTCACGCCGGACCCCACGCACTACCCCATCGCCCTGTACGCCATCGAGCGCGGCATCCACGTGCTCATCACCAAGCCCGCCGTGAAGCTCCTTGCTGACCACGTCCGCCTTATCGAGGCTGCCGAGAAGCACGGCGTATACGTCTACATTGAGCACCACAAGCGCTACGACCCGGCCTATTCGGACGCCCGCTTCCGCGCCCAGAAGCTCGGCGACTTCAACTACTTCTACAGCTACATGAGCCAGCCCAAGTCCCAGCTCGAGACCTTTAGGTCCTGGGCCGGCGTCGACTCCGACATCAGCTACTACCTCAACTCCCACCACATCGACGTGTGCGAGTCCATGGTCACCCAGCTCGGCTACGTCCCCGTCAAGGTCTCCGCCTCCGCCTCCAAGGGCGTTGCCACGAGCCTCGGCTGCAACGAGAAGACCGAGGACACCATCTCCCTCCTCGTCCACTGGGAGAAGCCCGATGAGCCCGGCAAGCACGCCACCGGCGTTTACACCGCCTCTTGGACCGCCCCGCAAAAGGCCGGCGTCCACTCCAACCAGTACTTCCACTACCTCGCCGCCAACGGCGAGATCCGCATCGACCAGGCCAAGCGCGGCTACGACGTTGCCGACGACGCCGCCGGCCAGCTCATGTGGTACAACCCCTTTTACATGCGCTATGCGCCTGACGAGGATGGGAACTTTAACGGCCAGACCGGATACGGGTGCGTTTTCCCCTCTTTCTCCTCCTTCTCCTCCTCCTCCTCCGCCTCAACCACGTAAATATGCTGACTCTCTTTTTCCAGTTACATCTCGCTGGAGAAGTTCGTGGATGGGTGCCGGGCGGTGAACTCCAAGTCGTTAACGACCAAGGACCTGGATGGCAAGGGTCTTCCTACGCTGAGAAATACCATCGCCACGACGGCCATCTTGGAGGCAGGCAGGAGAAGTATCGATGAGAACCGCGAGGTGAAGATCGAGTCCAAGGACGGTCAGTGGAAGTTGGTCTAGTTAGGAGTGAGGAGGAGGAGAAGGGAAAGGGGGCCGGGGGGGGGTGGTGTTCAGACAAGACTGTAAATAAAATTGTCGCCAAAAGAGGGAAAAACAACTCGTAGGACTGATACCATATCAAGTGTAGCGCGAACAGCTCAACAGTATATCATCGACAATCGTACACATATTATTGAACTTGTATGTGTTCTTGTCTGGTTTCTATGTACAACAAGTCTTCTCGATAAATGTATACAAAGAACGTAACAAACCCTCCCCTCTGCCTTCTCCCTCTTCCCTCTTTCTAGTGCCACGGCCGCCTAGCTGGAAGCATCAGCATAGCAGACACATTCCTCCCAGTCCGTCGTCGCCTCGCTAGGGCACGTCACCGACTCAAACGTAACAACAGGGTTATCCCCCATGACCTCGTCCAGCGCCGACGAGCTGGTCATGATGTCAAAGTGGTACTCGTACCCATAGTCATTGGTCCCGCCCACGACAGGGCACCACGCGGCATTGCCCGAGTTGGGGCACAGGTTGGTCACCATGACGATGATGCTCTCGCCCGCCGCGCCGCCGGTGCCCTGCCCGCTGGGCGCCGAGCCCGTCGAGGTCAGGTTGTAGCAGGTCCCGCAGCCGGCGCCGCACCAGGTCGCGTCCGAGGTGTCGAAGAGGGCCTGGGAGCCGGCGGCCGTGTATACGCCTGTGGAGATGCCGGCTTGCCAGCTGAAGAGGCCGCTGGTGGTGCCGCAGCCGCAGGCGCCTTCTTGGCCGTCGTAGTAGCGCTGGAGGGGGAAAAATTGGTTAGCAGGATGTTTTTTTGTTTTTTTTTCCTTGCTTGGGGTCGGGTGGGAGATAGGTAGAGAGAGGTAGCTGGGTATGTTTGTTGGGAAGGGGGGTGTGACGATATCGGGAAGGGAAGGGGGAGGGAAGGGGAAATTGTAGGAGGATATGTCAAATCTCTGAGGGAGCACAGTCTGAGGTAGGTAGTGTCGAGGGAGTGGTCACAAAGGGACTTCATCTTCTGAGAGAGATGCCCCAGTGGCCCTTCCGAGGGAGAACGTGTATTGGGAAAGCTAGAGCTCACAGTGGTGGTAGCTGAGCCGCTGAGGGCAGAGGCAACAGCAGCAGCGCCCAGGGTGATGATGGCCGAGGTCTTCATGTTTTTTTTTTTTTTACGAGGGAAGTCGGTAGCAACAATACAAGAAGGGCTGTCAGAGGCTGGAGTGTATAAGCCTTGGAAGGAGGATGATATTTGTTTGCAGCTAGAGCTGGAGAACAAAGATCTTCACTTGAGTTTTTAGGAGACGGACGACTGGCCCTCTTTTATATCAAGCAGCTCCACCAGGCCTCCTTGGACTCCCTGCCTCCCTGCAGGAGCTGACTTCCATTCTACCCGCCCCAACGACGACGTCGTCCTCTCACCTGACCCGCCTATGGATGCATGTGTCGGTTGATTGCCCACTCCTCCCCCCCCCCCTTCTCTCCCCCTTCCATATCCACGCCACAGCACGGATGTAAGGGGGTGAACATTCCTTTTTGTCCAAGGTTGTTGACGAGGAAGACAGGGGAACCATGGAAGCAGGAAAAGTCATCAGCCACTGAGAAGAATATCCACCACCAGGGGGAAAAGGAAAAGTAAGAAAGAAAAATAAGGAAGAAAAAAAAAAAGGAGAAAAAGGATGATCATTCAGTTCACTGGGGGGGGGGGGGGCTTCTATGGCTATCCCTTGACATGGTCATCTCCGTATGACGGGCTTGCCGTCATTCCTGCTATCACAAAAGACAAAGAGGCGTAAAGGTGGGTGTCAGGTTGAGCACATTGTGACACTTGAGGCAGGAAGAGGAGTGGAAGATGTGCATCCGAGAGATGAATCGGGTTGGAGGGGATGATGGATGGTGGCCGACTAGCCGGGTGAGCCTCCCCAACCCAAGATGCTTGCGCGTTCAGCCGTCACCTTTAGAGTGGAGGAGAAGACGAAGAAGCGGGGGGGGGAAGAAGAAGAAGAAGAAGAAGAAAGGAAAAGTTGATCCATAATCAAAAGCAATTGTCCGTTCTGGAGTAGATTGAAGAAACGAAACATCATACGACCCTTGTTGGCCCCTGAGATGAAATACCACATAGTATATTAGGGAGTATGTCGGTACTTTCCCCCCCCCCCCCTGTTAATCTTGACATGACTAGGCCAACCGATGGACCCCCAAACCCGGGAAATATATGGAATCCTTCCCTGGCTCTGTGGCTCGTTACCAGCTGCTCGGAATAATCCTCATTCAAGCCACAATAAGCATATGAGAAGAAAAAAGAAAGAAGAGAAAAAGAAAGAAAGCTTGTCCTGACTCTTACCCATGACCGGCGAATTGTGGGCGGAGAATAATGACGTCTGGGCGCGTGAACATCAAAAGCAACCCAGGCGGACACCACGAAAAGAAAGAAAAAAAAGGAAGGAAAAACGAGGGAGAAGGTGTCGGAGGAGCTGGGAGATGTCGAGATGCGAGCAATCATGGCACTGTCGTCTCCACAAACGGCCTCACATGCCTCCTCTACCCAGGCTTCCGCTTCTCTCTTCTTGAAGCAGACATTGCCATTTTCTGGGTGAAGGACCAGGTTGGCCGTGTGATAATGCAACCCGCGTTTGCGACAGAATGCACATTTTCGGTCCACGGCCCTTATCTCCCACGCCTTCAGACCCCGAACCCGAGAGTTCACCTCGTGTGAGGACAGCGCCGGTGATCGTGTGACTGATTCCCAAAGCAGAACATGTCCCTGCTGGCGGCGGCGGCGGCGTGCAGAGTCCAGTATGGTAGCGCGTTGTCGTCACGCACAGAAGTCGGTTCGGCTAAATTGCTACGCACCGTCGCCGGCACGCTCCCGCGAGAGGGAGAGGGAGATGTGCATCCTGCCCACTCCCAACAACCATTGCGATGCCCGTAGGGAACGATAACCCGGTCAGACATACACATGGGGACCTGTGCTTTTGCACGATACGCTGTGAGATCAAGAGCTTGAACGGTAAGTGATGAGCGTCACCTCCTCTTCGTAGCCCGGCTACGCGCTAGGGGGGCTGAGAGCCTCGTCAGTCCTGAGCTTGTCGCTACCAAAAGAAGCCTACCACGCCCTGGAACTCTCTCGCGATGTAGATCCCGAGATGAGCCGGGAATGATAGCACGGGATCAGCTTTGTGGCCCGGTTGACAACGCTACGAACAAACATGTCTTCTCGCACGGCCTTGATGAAGTTCAGCACGAGCAAGCTCATCAATGTGTCAGGCGGCCGGTTCCCTCCAAGGAGAGCAGAGTGTATGGTTACCCGAGGACAGACACCGTTCCGAGTCAAAACAGCGCCGCTTATATCATGGGATCGAGAGCTGAAGGATGTGATCGTCGTTTTGGAGGTCTGGACAAGGTCTTGCTCCGTTCCCTGGCTCGTAGGGTTGTTGGGCAAACCAGGCATGCGCGCAGCGACTTCTCCCAAGGTTGCTGACATCGGTTCTAAATCTGACATGGCGTGTGGGTGCGAGTAAATTCTCACATGCCCTTTATCTTTGAGCCTCATCGAAAACGGTCCGTCTGAATGGATCAGATGAGAGATGGGTGTCTTTTGGACGAAGTAGTTATGCTCCCATTGGAAGCCACGAAGACGAGAGAAATAAGCAAGTCTGAAAGAACGCATGGAGGAGTCGCATTTGGCCCAACTGGCATGATCTCTCCATCAAGCATCACGTACATCTCATATACTCACAAAACAAAGAAACCGAAAAAACCGTTGTAACCAGGTTATTTGGGTCGAAATCTGAAGAAATGCTGCCCCTTCTTTCGTCAGGATGGAAAGGGAGCAACATCTAATTAGAAGGGAGTTAAGATTGCTTACTAAGCACATGCTAGCGATAAGATATGTCTTATCTTTCAAATTTCCTAAAGCCGTCTTTGACTGGACTGGACTTGACTTCCCTCAGCCGCAGCCAGAAAACCTCCAAACTCCTCTCTCTCTACGACTAGTTTGACCTTGTTTCCTTTCTCTTGTCTTGTAAGATCACAGTGAACATGGGTCGGGATCTCCAAAAGCGTAAGCGTCGGTCTTCAAGACCGACCATAAGACAGTCCAACCAGCCCAAGAAGCCCCTCAACCCAATGGGCAACAGCCTGATCGCCAAGAACTGGTTCGTCCTCCTCGCGCACCCCCTCCTCTCTCTCTCTCTCCCCCTCTCTTCTATAGAAATATTCTAGCATCTAACACTGTCTCCCCCCTCCCCCCTCTTTCGCACAGGAACAAAAAAGAAACCCTCTCCCAGAACTACCGCCGCCTCGGCCTCACCGCGAAGCTAGGGAAAGCCACCGGAGGCATCGAACAGCACCCGTCCTCCACCAAGTCCACCGCCAAGGCCCAAGACCCCCTCGCCGTGACGCCCGCGGACGGGATGCGGACGGCGGTCCAGTCCGTCAAGGTCGAGCGGGATGCGGATGGCAACATCGTGCGGGTGCTGCGCAAGGCCAACCCGCTGAACGATCCCCTCAACGACCTGGAGTCGGACTCGGAAGACGAACAAGATGGTTTTGGCTTGAAAAAGAACACC
Organism: Cryphonectria naterciae; assembly: GCA_014850475.1. Taxonomy (NCBI): domain Eukaryota; kingdom Fungi; phylum Ascomycota; class Sordariomycetes; order Diaporthales; family Cryphonectriaceae; genus Cryphonectria; species Cryphonectria naterciae. Next base: position 11,091 of record JACWST010000021.1, read on the forward strand.
AACGGCGGCGGCGGCAGTGATGGTGAGAAGGAAGGGAGAGAGACCAAGGTTATCGATCTCCTCGAGCAGCAGGCCAACATGCCGACCGAGAAACATATCCGCCACCAGTCTGCACGCGAGAGGGAGTGGATCGAGAGGCTGATCGCCAAGCACGGTGACAACACGGCCGCGATGGCGTGGGATACCAAGCTGAACCCCATGCAGCAGACTGCGGCCGAGATCAAGAGAAAGATCAAGACGTACAAGGGACAGTGAGAGCAGGAAATTTCAAAACGAATCCGCACAGGTGCCGAAAGCTGGGGGCGGGGGGGGGGGGGGGGGGGGGGGGGGCGGAGGGCCCGTCACATGGCCCGCCCTTTCCCTGTCCCCGGCGGAACCCCTTCTTTCTCGCCACAAAGGG
>JACWST010000021.1:11500-33781 GCA_014850475.1 Cryphonectria naterciae
CGGGAGGGGTGGCTGGAAGTAACAAAGAGGAAAAAGGAGAGGTAAAAGGGACGGGGAGGGAGGGAATAGTAAGAACCACTCCGGGGTGGGGGCGGGGGGGGGGGGGGGGGGGGGGGGGGGGCCAGCGGGCGCGAGGAGGTCCCGTCACATGGCTCGACCTATACTTGTCTCCTGCGGAAACTCTTCTTTCTCGACACAACGGATCGTCAGGGGACTTACACACCATATCGAGAGGAGGCCTCAAACGAGATGTTCTGCGAGCGCCTCCCGCAGCATCTTATCTAAGTTGATGAAAGGAGACAGGCAGAGAGAGAGAGAGAGAGAGAGAGAGAGAGAGAGAGAGAGAGAGAGACCGTAGGCTATTGGAGCCACCCAACGTGGATGGGTACGGAATGGCGGACTGGGACTAGAGACGTCGCAAAAGACAATCGTGTCAAGGCTACACATGAGGGGATACCTCCAAGTGGTCTGTCGCAATGACAGCGCAGCACACCTCTGCGATGACCCGCACTGGCGCAAGGAAACCATGGGAGGAAGGGCTGTCTATCTACTAGACGGGGATCATATGCATTGCTCGTGGCGTTTGGCGTTTTTTGAAATTTTTAAAAAAAAAGAAGCACTACAACATATAGAAAGGGCAAACTTAAGAACGGAATTGGGAAAATTATAATACCATCTGAGTAAAACGGCTCTTTGCTCCACATCATCTACAACCGTTTTGTCCATGTGGACTTCACACCAAAATATCAAAAACCTTGAGACTCGATATGATGCGATGCGAATTCTTGCATGATTGATTGGTATCTCCAAAGCTGTATAGACATGACATAACCCAACCTGACAAGGCAAGGCACACACAAAGTGATCAAAACGCCCCGAACACCCAAGCCGTGTTCCAGGGAGGTTTTACCTTCCTAATGCTCTAAACAAAAGACGCAGTCCCGATTTTTCCCAGCGCCGTTCATGAAAGGTGTCCACACACACACACACACACACCTCTTCCCTCTTTCTCGCTCCCTCTCTCTGGGAGGCGTATCTCGAAGGGCAATCAATAACTTATCCCCGTCGTCTTCCCTTCCTCGTGTGGTGATGATGATGATGATGATGATGTCTGGTATGCGATGCGATGCGATTCGCAAAACCCAAGTGGCCTCCTCTCGTCATTTAGATGCGAAACATCCGTCCCGTAATTCATTACATCCCTCTCTGGTGACCTTTCTCTCTCTCTCTCTCTCTCTCTCTCTCGCGCCCTTCTTTACACCTGTCTGAAACCGATGTTGTCGTAGTTTCCAGCGGGGAATTGGGCTGGCCCGTCGTAATCCTCGTCATGCACCTGCGGAGGTGAGTACAGCGCAGCGCCGCCAGGACCCACGCTCCCGTGGCTCTCGTAGGCCGTGTTGGCACCGTGGCTCTCGTAGGCGCCCACAGGCTCGTCATATCTCGTGGCCATGCCTGCTCCGCCGTACGACGTGTCCTGGTGGTGGGAGGTGCCAAACGAGTCGGGATCATTGTGCATGGAGGCTCCGCCGCCGTACGGGCCAGCGTTGAACTCTGGCTCCATGGGGTCATCGTGATCGTGCAGGTTACCGCCGAGGGGCGCATAAGCCTCCTCATCGACCGGGGCGGTGCTGAAGGCGGCCTTGTCCGGGTCGATGTCGTTCATGGTGTGCGTGCGGCCGCGGTGCAGGCTGTCGTAGCCAGGCAGCACGCCGTTGGTGTTATAGTACTGCAGAGTTGCGACGGAAATGAAGGTGGAGAGCCCCCAGAACAATCTATCGGGAGACAAACAGAAACTTTCATCAGCTTTTGGGCTTTGGTCGTGTGCGGGAAGAAGGGGGGGGGGGGGGAAAGGGGGATCTAGTCTCCCAAACCAAAACAAAAATCCACCCAAAAAAAAAAAAAAAACCACTTACGTCTCAAAGACACCCAGCCCCACGATGGCCTTGCTCACGCCGCACGCGGAGCCACAGTCGTTGGCAGTGTTATAGGCAGCCTGCGTCGCAAAGGCGGACAGCCATATTATGGTCATCAGGGCGTCGACGGTCAGCAGCGCGTTGGGCTGGGCGATGTTGGATGCGCGTGGGTAACGCGGTGCCATTATTAGATAGATCCATGCTGGGACGGAGAGGAAGCACTGTGGGAAGAAGTCAAGTGTTAGTGAGCACTGTCGCAAGAAAAACAGAGGGCAGGCAGATGGATCATAGCCAGAAAAGTGCTTGAACAAGAGAAATACTGACCACTCCAAAAGTCCATCCCATCTGCCCGTTGACATCACCCCCCTTGAACACCACAATCTCCAGACACCAGATTGTCACTGACAGCACGATCTGTGCGAGATGCACGATCAGCTTGTAGGTGGGGATCTTGTCCTTATTGAACTCGACCATCTTGTCCTCTTCTCTCTGTCGCTCTCTCTCTCTCTCTCTCTTTCTGTCTCTTTGGTGGCGTCCCTCTCGAATGTGAAAGTTGAGTCGGATGAGGTTGTTGTCAATGGGGCAAGTCGTGAAACCAATTCCCAGCTGTAGCGGTCTAGAAATCTAGACGGGGGCGGCTAGCGTAGCGATAGAATGAAAAGAAGAAGAGAGAAAAAAGGAAAACCCCAAAGAAAAACAACCTGGTACGTGGAACTCGTGCAAGCCAAGGACGTTTATCAGACTTGTCAACCTGGTCGCAAAAGATAGGCAATGGGGCAACGGGCGGTGAGGTGTTGGGTGGTTTGGTGGTTGGGAGAGGTGTGCGTGAGAGTGTGGAAGGAGGAGGAAGGCAAGAAGGAAAAAGAAACAAAGCGGAGCAGCTGAACTCGAGGTGAGGGCCAGCAGCGTCAAGCAGTAAAGTACTTGGTTGGGCACGGCAGATTTTCCCAGTCTGACATGGATGATGGGATTCTAGCATAGCCAGGCAGGCCTCTCTCTCTTGTACATCCAAGCCACACTCGCAACCTTTTTGGCAGTGCCTCCTTCCCCTACCACGTACCCTTTTTTCTTCTTTCTCCCCTTCCCCTAAGAGGGAACCTTGAGAAGGGGGGGGTGAACGCGCAGCCTAGCACGCCCAGCCACGATATTCCTCGATACAAGCGCTCAGGACGCGCTCTTAGTGGCTGCAGTAGCCAATTTTGGCGGAGCCAGGAGACTTCTTGGCCAATCAACCTGACACGCCAGCGGGCATGACCCTGTACAAGGTTTCCGCTTCAGCAGGGCAGCTGCTGATGTCAACGTGCCCCCCCCCCCTGCAGCCACCACTGCCAGAAATACGACCTCGCACATGCAGTCTGACTTCATCCCCTACACCAACTCATCCATCTCTCATTCTCTCTCTCTCTCTCTCTCTAGAGCACCATTTTCATCAATTCCCACTGCAACTTGATGTTGCCCTCGCTGTCTATCGGTTCATTGAGGACCTTTCTATCCGTTATCCGTACAGAGAGAGAGAAAGGGGGGTAAGATGCGCAGAGCACACCCACCCACCCCCTCCCCCTTCCCAAGGGTTATGTACCATGGACAAGACCCTGATCTTCCCATCCTCAATTGGCGACTGTTGCGGTGCAATGACGACAACACAAGGCTGATCTTCTCTCTGTTTCCCACAATTGTTGTTCTGTGCCCACATTTTCCGTTGGGCTCCCTGTCGTTTGCCGTGGCTCTGTCTCTCGAATTCCCATCTTAACCCGACGAGAGAGGGGACCAGCACCGCTGGAAAGTTCATCAGGGTCTGGCAGTATATTTCTACTTCTCTATTACCAACTTTACTATGAGGGGACGAATCAAAACCGCACAAGAAACCAGCTTATGCTCACTCACGCCCTCCAATCCTTCTACCCCCAAGTCAAGATCCTTAACGCCTTATTCCTTGTCCCGTTGTATTCCTCAAATTTGCATCATCCATTCCGTGTACAGTACCAGTTTTTTCACGACTCAGCCACACATCTTGGATTCCAGTACACGCAATGCGTACCAGGAACCATCTTCTGCCGGAGGCGGCTCTTTCCACATTCCTTACAGGGCGATGCCCGCCCGTAGCGGCAACTTATTTTTAGCATCATCGCCCGCCGCCACCAACTAACCAAGCAATTGGCCAACCAACCTCCAGCGATCGTCGGCCATGTCCCTATATATCTTCACGAGACACTGCAGAGGGCTGAGATACCGCTTGTCAGGCCCGAGATCTCCTCGACTCCCGTGAGCTCCAACGGCGCGATGGCACCTAGGGCATCCGAGATGACGCTCAGGATCGAGTCGCAGTCCAGGCCCTCCGGGTCCTCAGACGCTCCGTTGAACGTGACCTGGGCCTTCTGGTTGCTCTGGTCGTCGTACATGGTCGCCTGGATATAGTTGACGAGGTAGCAGTCGTTGCTATATTCAAAGTTTAGTCCTGAGGGGGAAAACAACATGCTGAAAGGGAAAGATGACCTACAAAGTAGTCTTGCCACAATCCAGCGCGATGCCAGCCGTCTCGCGCTTTTTCGTCCACTGAGACGCCGTGTCGGACGGGCTAGGGTCATTCATACACATCTGCGCCGACGCCGTGGAGCACTGGCTGGATGCGACCAGAGCCGCCGACACGGCGTCAAGGAGGTTGTCGATCACGGCCGTGTCGTTGTTGCTGTTGCCCACCATGGTGATGGTGCCTGTGCCCAGCGCCGTAGAGCCGTCCGACTTTGTCAAGTACTGGAAGGTCTGCGGGGTGCCGGCGTCACAGCCGGTGCTGCTGCACACGTTCTTCATGAACTTCTTTTCAAAGTCCTGTGAGACGGCGTCGCCAATGTGCCACTGCCATGGTGGGAAAGTATTAGAAGAAAGAAGAAGAAGAAGAAGAAGACAATAGAGGGGGAAATTTGGTGAGAATCTTTTGTCAGAAGGGGGGGGCCATGGGCCATTTTGTGTTGTGTGAATATATATATATATATATATACAAACACATACCTTGCTACTTCCGATTTCGAGGACTGTCTTCCACTCCGTCGAGTCAGCTCTGTCCTCAAGGACCAGGCTGGACGACCTGGGGAAGGAGGCGGCAAGAGCAGAGGCGACACTGTTCCCTGTGATGGCCACAGCCGCAGCAATACTGAGATAATTTCGGAGGGAGATCATGATTAATTAAGTGAGTATCGGTTCAGGTAACGAGTAGTTCTTCACAGAAGAACAGAAAGGAAACTTTGTGTTGAGATGATGAGAGGTGTAAAGTGAGTGAATTCTGGTTTTTCATTTCGTGCATTTGAAATAACAGCCTTATGGTCTTGATATATAGATATATCTGCTTTTCTTTCCTCCTCCCCCAACGTCTCTAGATTTCCCTGGATACCATCACGCCAGAACCTCCTTTTGGGAATGAATTTTCGAAGTTCCGCTCAGCTGCAGCTGTAGACGTTTTGGCCAAGACACTGAAAAGCTGGAGGGCGGGCGTTGCAGCGACCACCTGCCGACTCTTCAAACAAACTGGCTGGCCGCGGCCTGGCCTACATGAACTCTAGCGGGATACGATCACAGCATTTCATTTGCAGGGAGCATCATTATATCAAGATTGCTTTGGGGGAGGAAAGAAAGTGGGGGTGGGGGTTGAAGAGATTCACAACAGGAACGCCAGGTTGTGGGAAGCTATCATCCCCGGGACCGCTTTCAGCGGACTCTGCATCAGATCTTGCGTAGGGAGCTGGGTTCATGGAGACAACAGCTTACTTTAACACCATGGGTTTCCTCCCTTTTGAATACAGACTACTTACGACTGACAATCAATGATAAAATGGCTGTTGACAGATCACCCTGCATATCAAGCATAGATCAAGCATTTTCCAATTCAAACCCCCCACATGGTCACCTAGGGGCGATGTTGGACCAAAGGTTGAGAGAGAGAGAGAGTATGGATGCCTATGCATTAGGGGGCCGGGCATAGGACGGGGCGAGGTGGTGTGTACGGTACAGGTACAGTAGCTGAAAAGTACTTAGGTGGTTCGCCCCAGCACTGCGGCCTCTTCTAGGCTCTTCCAGATCAAGGTCACTTAGAGGGCTTGAGACACACAAAAGGTGTTATTGAAAGCGGCCACCTGTTTCAAGCCAGAGTCTAAACCCTAAAAACGTTTATTTTTCTAAGTAAGCATCGTCATTCAAACCGGGAGCGCAGGCCGCAGAGTTTCCAATCAATACGCCGGTCCTGTTCTCTCGAGGGGTCTCGTGCTTCGTGTGCAGAGTCATCTGCAAGACCTGCATCTTTTGAACCTCATAGTTGTTTCTCAAGGAGGGTTGAGGTATGTATGTTGCCTAAAAGGCTGCTGTGGTACGTGGCCGTGGGTACCTGTCCAACCCTATGAAGGACCCAAGAACACAAGTTTTCCCGCGTGTAGGGCTCGCGAGGTTAACAGAGAGAAAGAATTGGTATACCGTACTTGACCATGCAGGCAGGCTTGCTTTTAATGGAATGGTGTCTCAAGCATTCCGCTTGTATCATTTTCACGATTCGTCCACCTCGGTAGTGTCTCCGGCGCCGAGATCCCTTGGCAGACGGGTAAACACGGCGGATCGTCATCCCGATATATCCGAGACAAGATACTTTCGCGGTGTAGTGTAAGGCTTCACATTGTCTTTGTATCGACGGATTGTAACATGACGATATGTCCGGATAGTGTGACTTCAGTGCTGATGTGAGGGGAAGTGAGGGTCATGTTGCATCGAGTGCCAAAATGATACAAAATGAGGGGGCCAACCCTCTCAGCCCAAAACTCCCCCTCCCCAAGAACCTCGACTCAACTCACACAGAGAGGGAAAACTGTACACACCACGACCCCCTCCTCCCTTCCATGCTGCAGAAATATGTCTTCCTTCAACGGCTTCGACACAGTCCCGGCGGGTGCATCTGGACGACCAGAGGCCTTTCAGCTCCACGTCCCAGACTCTGAAGTCGCAGACTTCAAGGACCTCCTCCGACTGTCCCCCATCGGCCCCGAGACCTGGGAGAACAGCGTCAGCACCCGTGAGGGGGGCAAGTACTTTGGCGTCACGCGGGACTGGCTGTCCAGCGCCAAGACCACCTGGCTGGCCGATTTCGACTGGCGCAAGCACGAGTCGCACATCAACTCGTTCCCCAACTTCAAGATCCAGATCAGGGACGGCGAGCAGCAGCAGCAGCCGCTCAGCATCCACTTCGCGGCGCTCTTCTCCAAGAAGAAGGATGCGGTCCCCGTCATCTTCATGCACGGCTGGCCCGGCTGCTTCCTCGAGTTCCTGCCCATGCTGGACCTCCTCCGGACCAAGTACACGGCCGAGACGCTGCCGTTCCACGCCGTTGTGCCGTCGCTGCCTGGGTACGGGCTCTCGTCCGGCCCGCCGCTGGATGGCAACTTCACGTGTGTGGATGCCGCTCGCGTCTTGAACCAGGTCATGGTCGGGCTGGGCTTTGGTGGTGGCTATGTCGCCCAGGGGGGTGATGTGGGCTCCTTCTTGGCTCGTCAGCTCAGCGCCGTGCATGATGAGTGCAAGGCATACCACCGTAAGTGTTCCCCCCCCCCCCCTCCTCCTCCTCCTCCTCCGAAGAAAAAGAATTCTTGGAAAAGAAGAAACAGAAAGGATTCATGTCCTAGGATAACGAACACAACCACTAAACGATTGAGATGAAAAGTCAACATGGTGCCTCCCAGCCTCGACCTCGACCAGAGCAGCACGGAGGGCCTCAGCGAGCAAGAGCTGCTGCAGATGAAGAAGACCAAGGCCTGGCGGGAGACGGGTCTGGCCTATGCCATGGAGCACGCAACCCGCCCCGCGACGATCGGCCTGGCCCTGTCCTCGAGCCCGCTCGCGCTGCTGGCGTGGATCGGTGAGAAGTACCTCGAGTGGTCGGATGCGGACCTCGAGCTGGAGCAGATCCTCGAGCTGACCTCCTTCTACTGGTTCACCTCCTCGCTGCCCCGGTGTATCTGGCCCTATAGAGATCTCTTTTCTGCTAGGGGCCAGCAGTTTGACGGGCCGAATACGAAGCCCTTTGGGTATTCTGCCTTCAAGGATATCGCTATCCTGCCCAAGGCTTGGAATAAACACTTTCCGAATCTCAAGTTCCGGAAGGACCACGACAAGGTATGGAGAAAAATTCACTTTTGAACCGCGAGCCGTTTTTATTTTCTTTCTCCCCCCCCCCCCCCCAAATTGCGTATTTTGTGCTCACACAAGGTTATTGAAATAATTAGGGCGGACATTTTGCTGCTCTAGAGCAACCGGAGCTCTTCCTTGAAGATGTCGAGGAGTTTGTTCTCAAAATCGTCGGTCCATTGTAATGAAGGATTGGAATGCGATGCATTTCTCATTGGGCCCCAAATCAGATTGTTGCATATCAAGTTCAGGTAGTAAGATGTCACAAAAACAAGTATTCATGTCGTCAAGGCTCGGTGCTATAATTAATAATGAATGATGTAAGTTGGTGTTGAAAACCTGGATGTCCTCGGCCAGAGTATCGGAACCCAAGTAATGAGTTATTAGAGTTATTACGCTTCACAAGGTACTTTTTTGTCTAATAGACTCGCACTCGCTTTTGGATAAGCCGGCATTTTTGGACCGCACTAATTACTATATGAATCCGCGGTCACATGAATCCCTCCGTTCCCGCCGCTCTGGACCCAAGCATCAGCAGGTGTGCTGACTTGCGCACAACCAACCCAAACGTTAAAAAGGAACCCTTGACCCCATCTCATGGAAAGAGACCACAGTGGCATTTCAAGTTCTTGTTCGTCAAGTCACTGTATTTATTGGTGCTCCTGAAGTCAAGTTCTGAGCCCATCGGATCCCTTGGTTACAACATCTCATCATCATTATACGAATCTTCTTCTCAAGTAACCGCCACCACCATCAGCATCAGGAAGCCCTGGAGCAGGTGTCACCAAATCATCAACCCTCAACATGTCTCGCTTCTTCCCCCAGGCCGAATACGCAGAGGACCAACCGCTCGCCCACACCATCCTCGCCACACACGTCCTCACCCGCGGCGCAACAACAGGCGCCATCATCAGCGTCGCCGGCTTTGGCATACGGAGCATCTCCTCCCGGCGCGCAACGCCACCACCATCAGGCACCCTGGCTGGATCATCAGCAGCAGCAGCACCAGCAGCATCACCACTGCCCACACCCAGCAGGGGTCCCCTCCTCCTCCCGTCAGCCGGCAGGGGCACCGCTATCGGCACGGCCGTGCTCGCCGTCGCCCTCGTAGGCCGGATGTGGGGCCGCGAGGACATCGAGTGGAAGGACAGGAGCTGGCGGCTGCTGCAGAACAAGGGCCAGGTGGAGTGTGACGACTGGACATACGGCGGCGCCGCGGCTGGGGTCGGGGCGGCAGCGGTCGGTGGGATGTTGAGGGGTGGGGGCTGGCGTGGGGTGGTAGGCGCTGGGGGGTTGGGGAGCGTGCTGGGGACGGTTGGGTATATGGGCTGGAGGTATGGTGTCAAGGGTGGAAAGTTTGAAGAGTGAAGGGAGGGGGAGAGAGAGAGAGAGAGGTGGTGAGGAGTAGTGTATTCTCTTGTTCTGGTTAGCTGGTGGTCATTTTCTACGGTCGTCTTCTGTTGCTTCGGTTTGGGTTTAGTTAAACATCTAAAGACATGATGTTTGCAAAATCGTGCAGTCTCTTCTCCTGGGGCCTCCCCCGGTCAGCTTGTAGGTATATTGGCAGTGGGCTGATAATTGGTAACACGAGACGAATTGATTCAGATAGACCAAGACACAAATGAGCCACTCACTATAGTCCTTAAGGTGAAATTGAAATGCAATGCGTGGTCTACAAAATGGTATTGGTTCTATGTCTAGGTGTTACTTCGCATTGAGGCTGAGGAATAAGTAGCCTCATCCTACTTTTGCAGTCCACAGACATAAAACTGAATCAAGAAGATATTATTTTTCCGTTCTTGACTTGAATACATATACACCTCAAGGAACAGTTATGGCACTGTGGATATGTATCATGATTAAGGTATCTTCACAAGCTTCGAAAGATTTCTGGAAAGGTCTCCTTGGATGCTGAAGATACGGCCAGATTTGTCAAAATCTCGATGCTCAGAACCAACTTTGAGTTTAAGTGTGAGTGAGTTACCAATTACTTAACTACTGGAAAGATAATTACCGTCAAAGGAGCAAGCAGCGTTGACGGGAAGAGAAGTGGGCTGCCGTAAAGCCGGTCCCTCTCAATCTAACTACTTAGGTTACTTTACATAGCACATCTGGCTCAGAACCAGTAGCTGTAAGGAAGCCTAAGTACATTGGGGGTTATCATTCAACATCAATTCTTATAAAGCGACTTAGTTCCTGATAGATTATTGGAATCCATTAAGCGAACGTTGTCAATAGTTCGGAGCCGCAGGTTTTCGTGTGTCTCGTGCGCATTATTACTTAGGACCACGTCTCACTCCCAAGTTCAACAAGAATTGAAAACGTACTCGCACTACCTCAATGCCTTGAATCTAGTATGACAACAGATGTCTGTAGCACTGTGCATGAATTGTGTATATGCTGTGCCGCTTTCGATGCTGTGATTGTCGAGTAACGAATTCCGCTTTGTTTCTAGGGAGCCGGCAGCGCAGGGGGGGTCTTCCCTTCTGAGTGGAGAGGCCTTCAGCGGCTTACACAGCAGCCGAGTGAGAAGAAATTTGCCGAGCTGCCGGCTATCACAAAGGATCAGCTCCTTCATATCCAGTCCGACGTCAATTCTACATTCTATTTCACCCTCCAAACCGCCATCATTACATCTGAACTTGACATTTCAAACTCGTTCACTTCCTCTTTCTCTCTCTCCCCCCCTCCCCCTCCCCCACTATTTCTTATCTCTTCCTGCGATGTGCGTCTAGGTTTCCGAGGTATACAAGGTGGCAGGGCTTGGAAAACCAACAAGAAAGATGGGCTCCCGCGGTGATGAGGTCATTGTCGACCCGAGGCAGGCGCCAGCTCTTGAGCAGGCGCGCAGCGATGAGCGGACACCGCTGCTGAATGGCCAGACGGAGCGGCATGGGGCAGGTCCAGAAAATGGGAACCAGGAGGAGCAGGCTGTCCTCGTCACGGACGTCTCGGGCGCGAGACTCTGGGTCATTCTCAGCAGCGCATACGTCGGCGTCTTTTTGGGAGCCATAGACACCACCATCATCGCGACGCTCTCGGCGCCCATATCGAGCGAGTTCAAGTCCCTGAGTCTCTTGTCATGGCTGGCTGCCTCCTACCTGATCGCGAACGCCGCCTGCCAACCCATCTCGGGCCGTCTGACGGATATCTTCGGGAGGGGCCCGGGCCTGGTGTTCAGCAACGTCTTCTTTGCGGCGGGCAACCTCATCTGTGGTCTTGCCCAGAGCGACACGGTCATGATCGTCGGCCGTGTGGTGGCCGGCATCGGCGGCGGCGGTCTGATGGCCATCTCTACCTTCCTGGCCTCTGATCTGGTCCCGCTCAGGAGGAGAGGCGTGATCCAGGGGATCGGAAACATCTGCTTTGGCTCAGGGGCCATGCTGGGCGGTGTGTTTGGAGGCTTTGTCAACGATACCTCCTCGTGGGGGTGGAGGCTGGCCTTCCTCGTCCAGGTCCCTGTTGTGGTGGTCTCGGGCCTGCTCGTCTTCTTCCTGGTCCGGGTGCCGCCCAAGATGTCCAACAAGTCGGCCCTGTCCAGGATTGACTTCGTCGGGGCCCTCCTGACCATGTCTTTCCTCGTCGTCCTGCTGCTGGGTCTGAACGCGGGAGGGAACCTCGTGCCGTGGACAGACCCGCTCGTCCTGACAACCCTCCCGCTCGCCCTGGCCCTCCTGCTCGCCTTCATCGCCTGGGAGAGCCGGAGTGCGCAGCCCATCATCCCCGTCAGGCTCCTCACCCACCGCACCGTCTTCACCGCGTGCATGACGAACCTGGTGTGCACCATGGCCAACACCATTCTCATCTTCTACGTGCCCATCTACCTGCAGGTGCTGGGCTACTCGCCCACGCAGTCCGGGTTCCGGATTCTCTTTGGCAGCCTCGGGGTGTCCATCAGCTCCCTCGGCTGCGGGTTTATCATGAAGAAGACGGGCCGCTATCTCGGCCTGGGGATCTGCGTCCTCGTCTGTTTCGTCGCCGGCGCGGCTCTCATCGCGACCCTCGACGAGAACAGCCCCAGCTGGGTCCCCTTCCCGGCCTTCGTCCTCACCGGCGGAGGCTACGGCGGCATGCTGACGGTGACGCTGCTGGCCTGCATCGCGGCTGTCGAGCACGCCCAGCAGGCCGTCATCACCTCGGCCACGTACGCCTTCCGGTCCGTCGGGGCCACGCTGGGCGTCACCGTCGCGTCGGTGGTGTACCAGAATATCCTCAAGGCGAGGCTGTGGGACAGGTTCGGGTCGCAGCCCGGCGCGGCCGAGGAGATTGGGCGGATCAGGGATGACCTGGATGAGCTGCGGCGTCTGCCGGAGGGCTGGAGGGAGGGGGTCATTGCTTCTTTCATGGAGGCTTTCCGGGGCGTGTGGTTGACCACGCTGGGGCTCGGCATCGCTGGGCTGCTATGCGTGTCCTTGATGAAGCAGCACAAGCTGCATTCCAACCTGGCGAGGAGAGAGGATTAGAGAAGCAGAAGAGGCAGCAGCAGCAGCAGCAGCAGCAGCTAGATACGACTCAATGCACGATAGACAACATATCTGGTACCGGATGACTTGGAACGTATCGTCGACAGAGGTTGAGGCGTAAGAAAAGGGGGACGAGGTTGGGGTTGGTCTTGATCTCGAGCCTGCCCCAGGTGTTGTCGTCACAAGGAAATATGTACTTTGTCACTGAGTGCCAAATATACACCTCGATAGATGGGGCTTTTTTCTTCTTTCTCTCGAGCTTCTCTCTTCAGTGCGCAGGAGGCATTACAGGTCACTTAGGCTCCAGAGTGCTGTAATAACCCTAACCCCAGGCCTGCTGTCTACAAGGATATGGCCTTGACTGACCTCCAGCGATGACGACGAGCACGACAAAATGCCTGAATAAACTCTGCGATACAATGACGGACTTTGCATATCCTAAGCCGACTGCCGTCTTCCATCACCCAGAAGCTCTGTCTCCCTGCACCCTTATGGCCGACCTACAATGGCTGCCTGGACGAGACGGTGCGTGCGGAAGGTGCGTACGTCGAGAGGCGCACTTGCCCACTAGAGCGAGAAGAGGATTCCACCTTCCATTTCGGTCTCATCGGATCTGAGGCTAGATCATAAGGGGCTTGTCTTTTTGTGAGGAGCTCCATCGCGCGGCAGCGTGGTCATGCTTCCTCTCTTGGTGGGCGACATGCCGTGTTGGACCCCGAGCTTGAATCGACCAAGACTCGTCGGAACGAAATCAGATCACGAGCACCAAGACAAAAGTCAGTGGCAGCGACAGCGGCAGCGATGGCCACATGGCGAGCTGTCCGATCACCGTAAGAGATGACAACCTCACCCAGAACCTAGATCAGAGTCGCCGATACTGACGATCGCTGATGAGACCAAAGGCAGGCGAGAAAAATTCTGGCCGCTCACAGCTGGGCAGCGCCTTCAAGCAGCAAAACGACGTGGGCATGGCTTGTTCTCTCTTTGGCCCGCTGAATAAACCCATCATCCTACGGACTACCCTGTTGTGGGAACACATCTGGCATGTCTGGCACGATATCTTGCTCCCTAGTCGATATCCACATTGACCGAGTTTCCTGAAGCAGAGCCGTGTCTCTTTTGTTCGGGTTGTTGAGCCCTACGCTCCACGAGATGCAGGCTTCATTGTGTCTACGGAACAGCACAATCTAGGGATTCGCCAGGGTCTCGGATTTGGACCAAAAGATCCACGACGCAACAAATCTCTCAGAAGCGGTCCTGCCTGAAAACTTTGCGCAAATCGACATGCGCCTGCTCCCCTGCCGTCCAACACGCACCGACACCTCGTATATGCTTTCGGCCAGCAAGCCAGCTTTGGCAACAACCATCTGAAGGATGGCTTCCAGAACATGTGCGCCACGCGATTTGGGTCCCCGGCTCCGTTCCGGTGCAAAGGATCGCTGCACTATAGCAATCCTGGCGACCGTCGACGCCATTATGAGCCTGTGGCTTTTCACCACACTGTGGTCTGTGATCTCATCACCGCAGCAGGTTGAGGGACTGGCAGTGACTGGGTGCTTGCGCAAATTGTTCCTCAATGATCAGCCCCGCCAGAACCCCGCTGATCACCTCGACGGCAGCTTCTTGGAGCTTGAAGGCTGCCCAACTGCCGTAATAGTCACCTTGCATCTTGAAAGGAGGGTCTCATCATACCCATCAAGAGCCACAAGCATCACGACCATCACCCTGCTGGACCAGTCGTAACCACAGGCCTAGCACCACTTGCGCACGGAAAGGGCCGATCATCGCGCAGATCAGGACGGTTTGGAGAGTGTAAGAGAGGGGGCCCCAGAGGCCCTAGGATGCTTGCCGGACGCAGTTTGGAGTGAGCAAGGGTCTGTTGAAGCAACCCTGTGCCCATCGCAGGGTGATCTTGCCCTGGAGAAGTAAACAGGAAGCAGGGGCTGTTTCAACAACCGTCGTGCTATTGGTACCGGACGATGTCATCGGGTAGTGTTTCCCCCTCTCTCTCCTCACTCTCAGTCTACAACAAAGAACGCCTGACCGGTCTGACGTAGCTCGTCGTCTGCCACCATCCTCAAACTGATGCATCCGTAGCAAGAAGCAGACTGTACGAGTACCGGCATGTTGGTGTGCGACACACACAAGGCTGCCCCTGCCGGACAAAATCTTTTCCTTCAATCATCTTTTTGGGTGGGGGGAGGGGGTGGAAAGCTCCAACGAGAAACCAGACAGAAATAAGCTCAGCAGAGACACATTTTTGCAAATACTGAAAAGCCGTCGTCGCCGTGGATTCGCCGTGTATCCGCCATGGTTCCCAATTATCTTCCTGCAGTATGACCGGCACAATCAGTCCGACATTGCATTTTCTGCAAGGACTGTCGTCTGTTGGCTGGATTCGATCCGAGTGCGACTCGACGTTACATACAGGGCAGCCACCCACCCTCTACTTCGCTAGCTTCATGCTCTCCTGTGGGGCTGAGAGCTACTTGTACCGAGAAGTGTTGAGGATCAAAGGTTCGCAGATCACAGCAACAAATGACATCTGATGAATGGCTCTCACTCAGGTGAGCACCTCGTGCCAGCTAGGGGCATGGTTCTGGAGGGATCCGAAGTGACCACGTACTGATGACAGCATTTATCCCCAGACGGACTCGTGCAACATCTGGATATTTCGGCCAATACCCAGCCCTACATGGGGAGCTGAAAGAGTCTCGAGTGGCCCTAGATAAGCGAGACTGACACCCCTCCACCCCTCCTTCTCTGCATAGCACCCAACGCGTCTGATGTCCTGATGACATGTTTACTAGGGGCCTCGACCGGTCTGACACCCACGTCACCGTTTTGGGAAGGCAGCTCGTCCACATTGCCGTGGAGGCTATCATTGTGCGCATATCCATTGCCCTACAGGGCGGCACGTGGCTGTTTAAGGCTCACCACGAGTGCCTGTGGCGGGAGGATTGTGGAACTTTGGGCGCCTGACGCCGGGCATCAGATGGAACTCTTGTCGATGCGGCGCCGCCCAACGTCCTTGCTTCTGACAAGGCTCTTCGCCCTCAAGATGTGAGCCCAACGCACGCAGGCCCTTTTGCACGTCAATTGGGCGGGTCAGCATGGGATAGGGCGCAACGTGAAATCTGGTCGAGAAGCAATAGTCGCACGTCAGAAGGACCGCATCTCATATCGGGGCAGCATTATAACCTGCCCCCGCTGCTGCAGGCCGCACTGCCGTGACTCGAAAGGGGGTGTGTTCGTGATGCCATTCCGCCCCGGCTACAGGGGATGATGGTAGGGCTGGGAACACGGCGCATTCTCGGGGCTTCCAACAACCTCTCTTCGTACCACTCTTCAAGCCAGTCAGCAAATCTCCGCCATGACAATTTCTCGAGTGTATCAGCATGAGGTCAGGACTATTGGAGTGTGCTTGAGTGCCTCATCTCGCATGCCAATGCTCTCTGCTTACATTACACTTCGCTTACCCAAACGTTACCCCTCGCATTCGTTTCCGGTTCTTGTTGACAACTATCGACATGGGTCCTGCAGCAGAGACTATTGTTTCGAGCAGCCAGTGGCGCGTCTGAGATGCCTCGCCTCTTGTTGAAGCCCCATTGCCCCCCCCCCCCTCCTAGGAGGTGTGTCAGCGAGGATGGTTGGGGAGGAAAGCCACCGAGGTTCTCCACAGCTCAACATTCCGTCCGAGAGGACCCCGTCGCTCGCCTTTCACGCATACTATGTGCAGTTGTTCTGGGTTCACAAGGAACCGTGGTTGATTGCGCAACACATTTCACATGCTTAGTGAACCAAGCAACAGTATCCCTGCCGCTGCTGGTTTGGACGGATCGATTTACCGGAGCTAGGCCTGATCTGGAGACACTCACGACACCACGCTCTGAACCACCGTACGCTCTGCCGATTATGAGGTCAGCAGCAAAGTGTTGATCTCTGCAGCTCATACTTCTTCTTTTTCTGGCGCCGCTGCCGTCAAGATGGCAACTTTCCAGCGACCTGATTGGATACACCCTGGACTAGAACGGCCATATCTGGCTTTGAGGACCAGAGAATTCATCACTAGGGAGCCTTACGTGCGTAATATGGCAGAATTCTCCATAAGCGGGGCCCAAGATTGGTCCCGCAAATGTCATGCAATAGGCCGTCGAGGGGGCCATTTGATCAAGGCACGCGATCACACGGTGACCGGCGCCACAAAGACCCCCAATTTTTTCTCTCTTTTATAGAAAGCTACTATGGCATAGTATGGTACCAACCTTTGTGTCAGGCTGGCTGATGGCGGGGGCGTAGGATCCGGGTATCTTCGGCCCTGATGTCCAAGGGTGGAAAGCCATTCGAATTAGATCATTATATCGGCCGAGATGAAGCTCGCAATTACGCGCCGTGCAAGCCGGATCTAGGCCTGGAGACCGGTCGATCTCTATAGAATCGGACTTGATCCAAGTCCGGCCGAGACCCGATTCACGCTGACGACCCGGGGCCCGGGATGCCGGTGTGTTGGGCGGGTTTCTAACGTTTTAACGCGGAGAGAGGGGGGGGGTTCGGTCATCTGAGAACGTCTGGTACTGCGGCTTGGTTCTGGGTGACATTCATGGCGTCGGTACCTGGAAAAGGTTCTTTTGCACGCTATATCGATTTTCGAAATGATCACTCACCGGAAAGCGCTGACGTGCGATCCTCTTTCGGCGCAAACAACTTGAAAAGGAAATCTTGGCCCTGGGCTCTGCCGAGGCGAGGTCGGCAAATACGCAAGGAATCCTCAATCTTGCAGGTGTCTGGGACCACTGTGCCCTGTCATTTTTCTAGAAGAGCTGGCGAACGGGCAGGCGGGGACCACCCGCCGCAAGCCGATTCGCTCAACGCACCTGGCACGCTGGCACACTGGCACGCTGGGAGGGCTAAGGGGTCATGAAGCCTGAAGGATCCGTGTGCTCGTGCAGAACTCTTTTCACAATATCTAGTCATGACAGCTCACATGCGTACCATAGTACTGTGTGCTCTGGCACGACTACCTCAGCCGGCCCCCCCCCCCTCCCCCCTTTTCAAAAGCTTATCCGGCCGTTGACGCAACAGACACGACAAGAAACGCTGATGTTGAGCCTCGGCCAATCATGGTGGGTCTCATCACGCGATGCTGCCCTTGGACGCTCCTCGCTGTCCAAGTTCGGACTCTTGACGGAGCAGCTCGGTCTCGGTAACCACAGCGTGCTATGGTACTGCCGGGAGGCCTGAAGAGGCTCTGGGAAAGGGCCTGGGCACCGCAGGGATCCACCAGAAGGGCGGCTTCCCATTGGAAGATGTACGCACACTTGTCTAGTACCTTCGCAACAGGCAGCCGTCAATTTCTACGGATTTACTCGCCGCCCGTTGGGACCACCAACAATAAAACGGCACAGCTTCTGGTGGACTGGGCCTGACGAGTGCCGAGGAACCTTCGGCCCGCAATTGATGGCACGATATCCTGTGCGACCCCCTCACCCCTGCCATCTTTGTCCCACAACCCACCCCACTACAGACCAAAAGGCGACAGCTCTGCTGGGCTAATTCACATGCCAACTCCCTGGACACCCAACCCAAGCCCTCTCTTCGAAGCCGTGGACTAGAACGCGGAAGTACTGTGGTGCACACGAGTCCCTCTGGGCTAGCAGACCATGCAGTTTTCACACGGCACTTGAGTTCTGCATGAGCCAAATAAGGGACGAGCCGCGCTCTGTGCCATTCGGAACCGAAACGCCAGGCTTCGGCCTCGTGTCGACGGGTCCCACCCGAATTTGACTCGTCTGATTTGCCACGGAGCACTCGTAGTACTTGGCTACGCACTTGCAAAATACCGGCGTGGGATGTGTGGCTTGACCGCTCAGTCCCACCTGAAGGAGGAGGAGGAGGAGGAGGGAGGGTCTTTTGATGGATGTGTCTGCCAACCTTTTCCGAAGCCCGCGCGATGACGATGATGGCGCACGGTCTCAAATAAACCTCCGACTGTGCTGCTGCAGTAGTCGCACAAGAGAGAGAGGACACACCAATAATACGACGGCGGCCTAGCAAGGCAATCATGACACTCATTGCCCAGAGCTGCTCCAAGCGCCGGCCCCCAGGCGGAATGATGATCACGAGCGTTGGGGTTGACTGAGCATGAGATGCGACATCAGGCCACGGCGATGACTTTAGCCATACGAGACCGATCATGCGCAAGCTGTGAGCTCGTCAGCGCCACGAGCTTGCATCAAAGGAGGCAGACAGACTCCTCCTCGTAAGCGCCATTGGTGCGCACGCCACACGGCCCATTTACCGGTTTGGCCATCACACCGCGCCGGCATTTCCTCTAAACTATGGACTGGGATCTGGACTCGGCGAACGGGACAAGGGCGGTCGTTATTACACGTGGCTCTTTAGCCTTCCTGCGAGGGTCATTCCGACCTTCCTCTTCCCTGGCTGTGCCATGTCACAATGCGAAGGAGGAAGGAAAAAGAAGGAAAGGAAGGAAGAAAAGAGGGGAAGGGGGGGGGGGGGCGGCGACAGACGAGAGAGGAAACAGGGAATTCCGACGACCGCCACGGTGGCATGCATGTTGACATTTTTTTATTTTTTTTTTATTTTCTCACCACTAAGACCTCGCTGAGAGAGGTGTGGCACTTGCGAGACTTGGCGCCTTCGTGATCGGATTCGAATAGTGCCGTGTCAGTATCCATTATCCTACCATTCGTTTTACCAAGAACCGTGGTTAGCGGCGCCGGTCGAATTTGGCGCCAGGCAAATCGTCTCCCTGCCAAGTCCACGACCAAGCTTTCCTATTTCCTGAAAGCCTGCTTCTCGCTCTCTCTCATGTTGAGAGAGTGACAAAGAGGGAGAGAGGAAGGGAAGAGGGTGGGCCTGGACCGATGGCGAAAGAACGGATGCCACCTTCATGGAGCAGTCTCCATTGTTGGTTCTCTAGCGGCGGTGTCTATCGAATCACTGTCGCACTCGCCAAGCGCTGTGATTGCTTCTTTGCTGCAACGCTACCACGGGGAGGGGAAGAAGAGGACAAAAGAGAGAAGAAGAAGAGGAAAAAGGTAGCTGGAGGATAGGTTTCAGCGAGACGGCCCATTGAGCGGCAGGGAAAGTCAAGCCACAGCGGCAACAGGAACATCGGGACGGCAGTCGCAGGCTACGCGTGACCCGGATGGTGCGCCACAGACAGAAAGACTGGAGAAGCAAGCAGGAAGAACGAAGCACTGCCGTTATACTGGAGCCTGGCAGGCCTACTTACGAGTTCCGCCCCATCTTGTACATTTGTCCTCGCCCGGGCCCTTGGGGCGCCACCAACTCCCGCGATCCCTTCAGCAGTCGAGGGGTCCAGTCCCACGACAAGGCAGGGGACCAATTGTCAACCCAACCGCATATCCGAACGCACACAGAGGTTGGGAGGGGAGGGGAGGGGGGTAGAGTCCCTTGAACCAAGGCAGCACTTTGTTTTACGCCAACATGAGGCGGGGCCCTCTGTCAGGATCCGACACCACAACCTGAGAGGGAGGGGGGTTTGTTGAGGAGAAGCAATTTGTTGTCTGTACAGTAAGTACATATGCGGGCAATCGGACCATTACGGCGCATCCAGCATAGGTGGCCTGTTGCTAAGGGAAGAGGGGGGGGGGAGGGGTTCGAGGTCACATCTGCACTCCGTATCCAGGGCTTAATCCCGAGTCCCCAGTACTTCGACCCAAGGCGCTGGGATCGAGCTAGCGACGACATGCCGAGCCCGCCTTAATGGTTTTTGTTATGGACAGGGTCTCGACACCCTTCTCGACCCAACCACTTCCGGCTGACCACCCCCACAGATGCAATCCCGACCTCAGACCAGCGTCACCACTAGCGATCAGTGCCAAACCCGTCGACAGAGGGCGGCAAGACGTTTTTTTTTCTCCTTTCTCTTTTCATCCTAAAAAGTCACCTTTGACCTGGCCCCTGCGCGTTTTGCGGCTTGTCTCCCAGCCAACCATTATGTCGCCCCCCCCACACACACCCCCCCCCCCCCCCCAAAAAAAGCCTCCCCCATGAGACAGCGCCAGCAGAGATGGAGCGCAATAGTGAAATGATGGAATGACCATGGCCTGCACAGGAAAAAGCTGCTGGGACGGAAATCATCGCAGTTAGCATCATGCTTGCTCAGGGTGGTGCACGAACCCCTCATCTGGCGATCAGGAGCCAAGTGGAAGGCGTTCCGGCTCAGACTTGCCCGTCTTGAGCGTCTTATCCAGATAGTCGGGTCCCTGTGGGACCTCCCAAGCGTTGGCCTATTTCTGGCCTTTGCGAGATCCGTAGCACGGGTCATCATGGCACTAATCTTGACGGCTTTCTCTCTGGTCTCTCTCTCTCTCTCTCTCTCTCTGGGGGCGGCTGTTGCGTCCAGATGGATGACGATGTTGTTGTTCATCAGGCGGCACAGCAGGTGGCTCTTCTGCCAACACACGCAGATGGAGCAGCACTTGATGATCGGATGCAACCATTTGAAACTTCGTGGGGTCCCTTGGTGGAAACACCCCTCGGCTGCGAAGAACAGCCATGTCTGTTCTCCTCTCCACGGGTTAAACGCCAATCTCGGCGCGGGGTATCTAGGCACCTGCTAGAGGGTTCTGACGCTCTCCGCCTCATGAACCACGCCAAAGCAGGGCGTCCTGGAACCCAACATGACTCCGTCAACGCGCAAGGCCCTTTTGGTTTGGAGGCGACCAGGATCATCGTAAGCTTTATGCAGCTCAAGATTGGGGGGGGGGTGGAAGGGGTAGTAATAGGCCGGATGAAACCATTTATTGGAGATGGAGAGAGAGAGAGGGAGAAAGGGTGAAAAGAATGCCACGTCGACTTGACGATTCGTATCGTTCTCTCTGTTCACAATTTACGCGAGGACGTTGGTCCCCTGCCAGACAGACAAGGTGTTGTCGACCCACTAGAAGGGGTCTATGCTCTAACACACTTTGAAGAGCCATTGTCCGAGTACTGACTGGTCGGTCTCGGCACGCCGAGAGGAGTCTGTCCCCCCGGCGACATCGTGTTTTCTCGTCCTCATCTCACAGAAAGGACTGGTTGACGGTTTTCCTCGAGCTCTGCCAGCGCCCAGCGGACCACCCGGGTTTCAGGCCCCACAAATGGCGACGAACCGTTCTTTTCGGCACATGAGATGCCGTGTATAGTATGGAAGGGCAACGGTAGCCTGGAGCTGCTAGAGGCATTCCGGCGAGCCCTCACAGCTGCCCGTCTAGCTCGTAATGCTTCTTTTACGCATGCCGGTGCGAAAATAAAAAGAGGCAAGAAGAGGAAAGAGAGAGAAGGAGAGAAAAAAAATAGGGGATCACCAGGTGCTGTTGAAAACATAACTGACTTGGCCCTCGCGGACGGATCCCGATCCTTGATATTAGACCGCAATCCACTGGGGCCAGGCCCAACGCCTCCACCAGGCCAGGCATCTCAGGGCTCGGCTCCAGTCTGTGCACTGGGCAGATCCACCGCTTGTCGACACTTGACACTTCACGTTTACCATATTGGTAATGGTCCGTCCCTCAATGCGCCCCCCCATTCCGGCTATCGCTGAGCTTGGCCTTGGGGGCTCTTCAATGGCGTGGCAACGGATCCGAAGATCTCTCTGGTCCAGCCTCGGTTGTCGCCATCGTCAGACCTTTTTTTTTTTTTTTTTTTTTTTTTTTTTTTTTTTCTTAAAAAAAGGGCCTGTTCATTCATTTCTTTGTTTGGGGGGGGGGGGGGGGGGG
>JACWST010000021.1:33791-91164 GCA_014850475.1 Cryphonectria naterciae
CCCTTCTGGCTCCAGTCGCGCCGCCCCCCCCCCCCCCCCCCCCCCCGCGCCCGCGTCTCGGCTGTTCTCTGGGGGGGGGCCTCGGTTGTCGCCGTCGTCCGACCTTTTTTTTTTTTTTTTTTTTTGTGTTCCCTTCGCTCAAACAAAGGGCCTGCTCACTCATCTCTTGGTTTGGGGGGGGGGGGGGGGGAGAACCTGAACGAGCCACTGCAGCAGGTCGGATCTCCAGCCTCGCGAGCTCTCACAAGTTTATGACGACGGGGCAGCAGGGCCTCGCTCGAGGAGGTTTTTATTCGAGCCGCAGTGGGGTCTTGTTCTGGACCTTATTGACGCCCTGCGCCTCAGGAAAAAAATCCGGAGGACATTGGTACTTTCCGTACCTCCTTCCCGTCTGCGGCAAGCTTCGAAGTCTCAAAGAATACTAGACCCCTCTCTTTTTTTCCCTTCTTCTTCTTCTTCTGTCGGCTTTGCTGGCATGCAGGAGAAGAAGGAACAGGGCCCAGGCCGCCCGGCACTTCTCGGTACGTCAATACTACAGGCGGTTCTGGAGCCCAAGCCCGCAGCAGTGGCAAGGGTTTTAAGTGCACCTTGCAAGAAGGACCCAGTCTGGATTCTGGATCCTTCGCCCTGAGGAGAGGGGGGGGGGGGGTTGGACGGGAATTATTCACTTTGCATCTAGTTGGTCACCGTCGTTCCAACAACCGCCGCCCCGTCTCGTGATTAGCCCCCAGAGAGAGCGAGAGAGAGCCTCTCGACCCTCGAAAAGCTGCGCCGCCTGGGAAGGGGGAATGGGGGATTTAAAATAAAAAAATGAAAACAAAAATAAAAGAGAAAGGAAAAGAAAAAAAGAAGGACTGCTTGTTCTTCTTGCCTTGCCTTCCGCGGCGCCCACTAGGGGCGAATCCTTTCGCCGCATCTCGGTGTCAGCTCGCTTGGCTGGACATGGAAATGTCTTTGATCTCTCTCACGCACTCACACACACTCTCCTTTCTCTCTAAGGCATTTTGTCTAGAGACATGAGGTCTATCCTCGCAGAGATACGGCCCCCTTTTCTTGGAGCTATGAGTTCGGGTCCATGATCCCACCAGACCACCAGGACCGGCAGGACTTGCCAAATGGTCCCCCCCCCCCTCTCGCCAAGAGGACTACCAGTGGAGCTTCTAGTGCCCTCCAATACAATAGAGGGCTTTGATCTTGAACGAAGTCATCCAAGGAAGACACACAAAGACATGGCCCTTTCCAAGGCAATGGCGATTTCCCGTCTTACATCAATCTTGAACCCACTTCAAATCTCAAATGATGAAGCAGGGGCATCCACGAGCTCACGGATCCGTGTGGGACCAACCCGGCTCTCGTCCGCACGTGCACACCCGTACAAACTGCAAAAGGCCCATTCGGAGCAGGGGAGGGGGGAAGGGGGGGGGTTGACTACCGGGACAAGAATACTACCCAAAGGGGTTCGTTGGCCGTCCGAGTCTGTCGAGGTACCGGGGCATTGGGACGACCGCCCACTGTAAAAGGTAATCTCACACCACCGCTTCCGACCCAACTCTTTATGAGCATCGTCTGGCCCCAGGGCCGGGAGGGGAGCGGGGGGATGGGGAGAGGGGGAGGGGGGCTTGCTTTTTCCAAGGGAGGGTGGTGGTACTATGGTACTTCGGTTGACATGGCCAAGTCCAAGTCCCTCCCCCTCCCCCCCTCTCTCCCTGTGCGGACCAATACCGCTTCCCACTATCAAGGCAACATTTCACGGTCAACGTCAGCCGCGATCCTTGTTTGATACCATGTGGGCCCCGTCCTGGTAGCGTCGGGTACCTCAGCTTCCAGGGTGGTTTGTCTCTCTTGTCTCTCTCTCTCTCTTGCTTGTGTGTGTGTGTGTGTGTCATAGTACTTTGTACAGTCATTTACAACCGAGGGAGGGTGGGAAGAAGAACAGGAGGAGGGCCCTCTCTGTCCATGGACTCCTCAGCAGCTAGGCTGGCTGGCCAACAAAAAGCTTATCTTCCTGGAGCCCGGTAGGTGGTGGCATAACAAGGACCAAAACATTCACTGGTCGCCCATCCCAAGCCACATACACACACACTCTCTCTCTCTCTCTCTCTCTCTCTCTCTCTACACACGCACACTACACCGAGGCGAATCTCTCGTGTCATTGACTTTTCCAGCCCTAAGCTACTATCACACTGCTCTTGTCCTCTCAAGGTACGAACTGAGCACCCACGGCTCTTCGAAACCCTCCGAGAGGAATATAAACTTTAACAGCGTCTGTCACATACCCAAAGACAAGGACAGGGGATCAGTACGCAAAAGTCAGAAGATCCAGAACCGTCTCTTTGTCTGTCGACCTGCATTCACCTAAATCAGCAGCCCCCGGTCTGGAATTCTATTATTTTTTTTTGTTCCGCCCTCGTCTCTCAAGGTCTCGGTCCTTCCTGGCTGGGCTGAAGGGGGGGGGGTGTGTGTGTGCAAGTCTTGCATGCGGCGTGTGTGTTGGATGTGCCAGGTGAGCACGCTAGAAGACGGACAGGAGGCTACCTTATTTACCTGGCGGACCTCACTCCTTACCACTACCCAATCCTGCCTCAACCAACATATATTTCTGGCTGGGCCCCCCTGAACTGTGGCTTGGGAATTAGGAGAAGACCCTACGATATCTGGCAGATCCCCTTGAACGGCCTTTTGTAATATAATCCCCCTCCGAAGAGACATGCGGGAGACAAAGTAAAACAACCTGACCGTCGCTGGACCCTTTTTTTCTCCCTCTTACTTCCTCCTCTCGCTCCCCTGGGAACACACCACTATCTTGTTAAGCACATGATCATCATTGGGGATGTTGTCCAACTACCCATACCAGCAGCAACGTGCCGCCCCTACCCACTACCTCCCAGAGACGCCGCCGGAACTGGTGAGCCCCAGTTCGTCAACCTATTCGTCGATTTCCTCCGAGGGTCATTCGGCCTGGACCTCGAGGCCGAACGGCCCTCCCTCGCCGCCCATGGCCAGCTATGACCATCCTCACCACTTCTCTGGCACCACCACCACCGACGGCACGGGCAGGAAGCCCAGGGGTCCGCGGAAGCAGAAGAAACCAACCTTTGCTGAGCTGACGGGCACAACGCCTCCTGCGCGGCCGACACTGCCCCCTCTGAGCAGCCTCTTCCCCCAGGGCGTACGATCTCTCCCCGCCTCGCGCTCAGACCAGCAGCCGTCCTATCCAGCGACCTCGCCCGTGGATCAGCCACCCCGGAGTGCTGGTGGCTATCTGGAGAGGCCCACCAGCTGTTCCTCGTCGTTGTCGTCGTACTTTGGCGTCCCGACGTCGAACGCGCCGCAGCTCAAGAAGTCTACATTTGAGCCCAAGCTACCTGACAGGACACTCCCGTCGCTCACAGGAGACCACAGGAGCCTCTTCCCAGACTCGCTCTCGCCCGGCACGAGGGGGGAGCCGCGGGGCCGAGCAGACCCCAGCCACAGGTGGTCTTTTCATCAGGACATGGTCGAGCGCCGCTATCAGACACAACCGCTGGCTGGCCAAAAACACCCCCACGAGGGCTACCACTATGAAGAGGCACGAGGTTCCCAGCAGCAAAAACAGCAGCAGCAGCAGCAGCAGCAGCAGCAGCAACAGCAGCAACAGCAGCAACAACAACAGCACCACTACCCGACATCACAGCAGCCCAACCCATATGTCCTCCACCCTCTGCTCCCAGACATGCTCCCGGAGAAGGACGAGACACTGCCGACCAAGGACGGGCTGGGCCCCAAGATCTGGACGGGGACTCACTTCCTGCCCCGCTTTGTCAAGTCAGAGAATGTCCCCGGCGAGGGCCTGTGCTATTTCTATGACGACGGCTCGCACTGCAAGACGGTCATCGACGGGGAGGCGGTCAATGCGCACTGGGGCGTGACCAAGGCGGGCAAGCCCCGCAAGAGGCTGGCGATTGCGTGTCTGACGTGCAGGGAGAAGAAGATCAAGTGTGATCCGGACTACCCGCGGTGTGTGCAGTGTGAGAAGTTTGGGCGGATCTGCAGGTTTAAAAATGCGTGAGTCCTTTCTTCTTGTTGTTGTTGTTGTTGTTGTTGTTGTTGTTGTTGTTGTTATTGTTGTTGTTGAGAGAGACAGAAGCGGGCTTGCTAACAGGGGAAGAGACAGGCCCCGAGGCGGTGGTCATCACAATGCCATGTCAACAATAGTTATTGATGAGCGTGACGATGCACCTGCCCATCATATACGACCGTTTGGATATAGGCCAAAGCATACACCCCCCATCTCGCCCAAGACGACGGAGCACCCGTCCATGTCGATGGAGGGTCATCACGACGCACCACCAAAGAGGCCTCGAAACGAAGCAGATGGTGGCCTGTTTGCAGGACCTGAGAGACAGCAGGGTCCCCCTGAAGGATCGCTGTATCCTCCTCCCCCCGAGGTTTAAGACCACACATACACACACACACACACGCACACAAAACGATGGCATTACAATTCGCCAGAGGCATGCCTCCCCCAACCCCCACCCCCTGGTGTGTGAGTATGTGTGTGTGTGTGTGTAAGGAATCTCACATTTCGGCGACGTACTTTTGGAACGCTACTACTCTCTGCAAACTCTCCTGGCCCGTATGTCGAACCCACTCTCAGCTGTGGCGTCGTCGGGAACATCTTTGGCAACCGCCACGCGCCGGTAGTTGTCTCAGGCGGGACGAGCGTTTCCGGGAATGGGGCTGACACTGGTCATTGGGGGAGAAAAGAGGGAGAGAGACAAAAGAGAAGAAGAAGAAGAAAAAAAGGGGGGGGGGGCATACTCACTTTCCCTCCAGTGGCCCCCATCCCCCCGGCCTTCTCTTAAAACTAGACCACGCCATCGGAAAGCTGAGGGGCCATGCATGCGAGATGAACCTCCGGTATCATTGAGTGGCGGCCTGCAGTGCAACGTTGACCAGTCATCCAGGGCTGAGTTATCTCTTCCCTCCCCCCACCCCCATCCTCCTCTTTTCAAAAGAAAGAAGAAAAAAAGGAGAATTTCACCCGATGGGACGATCCTGACGAAATGGGGCTGAGCCTTGTCTCTCTCGACGTTCTAATTTGCTGCCGCGTCATCATGAAAACGCCCTGGCACTATCGTACGCCCAGCTTTTTCCACCGACCCGCACCCCATCCCCAACCGATACCTCTCGCTACTTCCACCCCACCCGCGATCTCTCCTTGCTGGTTCTAGACCAGTAACCCAGAAGGAAAAACTACCACCACCCCTCCGCAGGCGCGGGAGTTCTGGACTGAAGAGGGGGGAGGGGGAGGGCTTTTCTCAAGTAGCGACAAGGTTCTCGGCCTGCAAGGGGGAGGGAGGAGGAGGAAGGGGGGGGGGGCTTATATGGCAAGGTCTGTGTAGCCTCTGGACGATATCTACCGACAAAACAAACACCTTGCCGTTCCGAATCGAATCGAATCCTTCGAGACCAAATACACCGAACTACACTCCATCGAGAAGCCAAGTCAAGCAATCTTCTCTCTCTCTCTCTCTCTCTCTCTCTCTCTCTCCCTCAACTGTATCACTAAACCTTTTTTTTCCTTTTCCTTCTTCGGCGTTTTAAATTCTTTTTTTTCTTTTCTTTTTCGTGGTCGCATCTAGCCGGCGTTTTTGTTTTTGATCCTGTTCCAACCAGGGGACGGAGCGAAGATGGTGATGGGAGGCTGGTCAGGCTCAGCCTCGTCACTTTGTGTCTTGTGTCGTTGTCATGCTGGGAAGAGAGAATCATCATAAAGGGCAACCTAATTTTTTTTTTTGTATTTATTTTTTTTTTCTTCCATAAAAAAATCACGAGGGAGTTTTGTTTGGGAAGGGGAAAAAGGAGCATTTGTACTGCATCATTATTGTGCTAAATAATCATGCACACAAGGGAAAAGTAAAAGAAGGAAGGATGGCAACAGCTGCTCACAGCGGAAGCCATAAGTTTATTGGGACTTACAGCACCTAGTATATCTTATGACAGAATTATTATAATGCATATATAAATGTTGGTAAAATATGATGAGGCTTGATGATGATGAATGGATCCTTGTGAGAAAAAGAAAGAAAAAGAAAGTAAAGAAATAAGAAATGAGGTTGTAGATGTATTGTAGATTGTGGTTATTTTCTTGTCTTGTTTGGAATGTTAATATTATTCAAACGCTGCTCACTCTTTTCAGTCCCCCTATTGCTGCACTTTGCAACATGGGATGCATCTTCTGCTTGAGTACCTACTTGTATGAAGTGCTCATAACTGTACGCCTACTTGATTCTCCATTTTCACAACATCCTGCAAAAACTCCACAATATCATCAATCTCCTCCGGGACTTGATACCAATGCCCTTGGTCGTAGTCTCTCCAGCAGACCTTGCAGCCAAGGCCTTGCAGCACACGTCTGGCCTGCTCACCCAGGTTGACCGAGATCTTGTCGTCATTTCTTCCATGTCCCAGGAAAACAGGCGTGTGCGGAAACATGACTTCTTGGGCGGCAGACAAGGGCGGCAGAGATGCAATATCGCGAGCCGTATTTGCCGCTGTCCTCTGGCGTTCGTGAAGAGGTATGGTTCCTTGGGATTGGCCCCCACCGTCTCTGTGATTTGTCGTCGTACCATCGTCGTCATCGCCATCAGAGCCAAAGATATCTTCTTCTTCTTCATCATTGTCATCTTTGCCAACCACCGCCGTCGTCGGATCCAAGGTCTCGGCAAAAGGCAACCAGCCACTCATCCCAACAAATCCACCCAACGCCTCCTCTCTTCCTTCCCCCCCCCCCTCCTCCTCCTCCTCCTCCAGAATCATAATTCAACAAGACATGCAATGCAGCCGCACAGCCCTGGCTCAACCCTCCCACCACAACGCGTCCCACCCCGCCGACCGCCTCCGCCTCCCGCTCCAGAAGCCCCGCCACAAACGCGCTCGTCTCCCGGAGGCCGTCGTACTGCAGGTGCTGGCGCTGCGACGGGTCCTCCAGGCTGAAGTTGTCGAGCCACTGGTTGATAGGCACGCGCCTCAGCACCGTCGACCGGCGCTTCTTGGCCGTGGGGAAGATGAAGCGGGCCGAGGGGAAGTGCTGCGCGAGGGTCTTGCCGGCGGAGCTCCTGGCGGCGAGGAGCGCCAGGCCGAAGCGCGAGGCGTTGCTGCCGCGGCCGTGGAGGAGGAGGATGCTGTGCGTGTGTGTCGTCGTGGGCTGGATGACGAGTGGTTCGGGCCAGATGGTTTGCTTGCGCTTTGTCTTGCTCATCGGGGGTGCGGGTGCATCTCCTTCTGAGGGGACAGTTGTGTCCGTCATGGCTGCTTTCATGGTAATGTCTGTATTGACTGCGCTGGAGAGGAAAGGAGAGGAAAGGAAAGGAAGGAAGGGAAAAAAAACAGCTGGCTAACTGAGGCTATAGACAGAGGGTGCCTGGCGATAGTGGGGCCAGTGACTCACCTGGCCTCGCACAGATTTGGATTTGGGTTTCTTTTTAATTATTTTTTTTAATAAAAAAACCAACACTTCTTCTTTTTCCTTTTCGTCTCTCTTCTGTCTATTTTAATTTTATTTTTCTGGCCGGGATGAGAATGATGGTGTTGTAATAAACCAGCCAAGTCAAGTACCGCGAGCAGCTCTATCCCTCAAGACAGTGCTCGAGGTTCCTTTTCTTCTGCTCTTCCGTTCTCTTAGGTAGTATTCTTACTTAATAATCACCCACCTTGCAACCTCTGAATACCCAATCGGAGTTGCTTCCCAGTACTGCTGGACTGGGGAGGGGGGGTGGTCTTATTTATATCGACCACGCTGAAGTGCTGAAGGAATGCGGAAACACGCAGCCGCGCGCGTTTATTGAATCCGAAGCCCGGAGAGCCCTGCGCGAATCCTTCTAGGAGCAGACCTCACTGTAAACCATCTGGCCTGCCTGTCGATATTACATTCTAGAAGATGTCAAACCTCGGAAGTGCAAGGCTCAGCACTCGACTGTCGCACCTTCGTACCAACATGCATCAACACTATGCAACTGCGGCGCAGCACTTGGGAAGAGCTGGGTGTTGGTAATCAGCTGGCGCTTGGAGCCTGTTTTGGATTCGTTTAAATAGACAACAGTTGGTAGTTGACAAATACTGTCCAATGTGACAGGGCAAATGCACAATCTAAAATAGAAATTCATGGGCTTGAGATGTAGAGAAAGCCCGCAGATAAGAAAGTGAGGGAAGAGAGGGAAGAGAGGAGATACAACTGAATAAGTATCAAATATTAACAACAACAAAAAAAAAAAATTCAATACCGTCATCTACCTACAATCTTGCGTTGTATGATTACAAAGAAATTACATATTCACAAGAGGGCCACCGCAGCGCACTGCAGCCATGCCAGAGCACCTCAGCATTTACATCGGTTTCGGTCAGCGCCGCGCACGGGGCGAACCTCTCCACTGGATCCTCATGTACGCCGCCGGAAGGAGAAGAGGAGCTCTGCACATGGCCTCACGTCACCGAACAGCCCCAGGGCCGGCTACCAGTTCGCACAATCTCGCCAGGTGGCAGCGCTCTGATGAAGCCGGCCACAGTCTCTGACCAGTGGGTGCGGCTGCTCTCATACATTGCGTTGATACATGCCTGGCGAAACTCGTCCTCGTTTTTGAAGGGGCCGTAGACGCCCCTGTCGTCGGAGAAGATCTGGTCTTCGCAGTAGGATCCGTCCACAGAGCCGCTCAAGTTACTCTGGACAGCACGGAGCTGGTCAAAGTATCCCCTGAGCTGGCGTGGTGATGGAGTCCTTTTGCGCGTCGGTCAAGTCGCCCCAGACATCGTGTAGAGTGTCGCCTTGGATGAATTCCATGAGGATCGCTCCGCAGTCCGGCTTATCCTGGCGTATGTAGGCATCGTATACGTCAGGGACCGGAACAGACGTCTTCTCGCGGACAAACCGTAGTGCTGCAGCCTCCGCCATCCGGGCGGCCTTGAATATGCCAGGTGCTTCAGACAGCTTTTCGAATGTGCTGAGGATGGCTGAAGTGATAGTGGGGAACTGTCCCTTGGTTGCCATCCTGCTAGTCTTCTTGGTCGGGGCAGGAGAGACGACGACAAGTTGAGACGACGACTAGTTGATTGGTGGCACAAGAGGCCTGTTGATGCTGTTGAAGGTGCGAGCTTCTTTTCAGGGCGGGGACCCCCCCCCCCTGTACAGTACCAGTGGCCCCCCCCCACAGCTCCACAAACTCC
The DNA here is from genome assembly GCA_014850475.1 of Cryphonectria naterciae. Taxonomy (NCBI): domain Eukaryota; kingdom Fungi; phylum Ascomycota; class Sordariomycetes; order Diaporthales; family Cryphonectriaceae; genus Cryphonectria; species Cryphonectria naterciae. The sequence continues at coordinate 42,993 of JACWST010000021.1, forward strand.
CCAAAGTACTTAGTGTGGCAGCTCTATTCCTCCTCACTCACTGGCTCATTTTCTCTCAAGTACGGACAACCTCATTCCTCCAGGGCTGGCAACTTTACAGGAATGAGCACCCTGAGAACCTACAACCATCCTCTCTCAGCGTCCCGATGCCACAAGGCCATGTCATGGCGAACTTGGACTCTCTTTTAACATGGCTTTTCCATACAAGCCCATAGCCTTTTTGACGGGCGCAAATGGTGAGTGAAATGAAGAACGAATCGACATTTTGTTCTTTTTATTTTATTTTATATATTCTTATTCTTATTTTTCTTTTTATTCTTTAAATATACATATAAAGGTTGAACCACAACTGACATCTCGTCCAGGACCAATCCACGCCCTCGCCTACTCTGCCTCGCCCGGCACATACATCCTCACCGGCAGCGCAGACCGCTCCATCCGCCTCTACAACCCCAACCCCAGCACCAGCACCCCAGGGACCCTACCCGAAGGCCGTCTGATCCAGACCTACCAGGCCCACTCCCACGAGGTCCTCTCCCTAGCCGTCGCCGCCGACAACGCCCGCTTCGCCTCGGCCGGCGGCGACCGCACCGTGTTCTTGTGGGACGTGTCGACGGCCCAGACCCTACGGCGCCTCACGCACGCCACCGAGGGCCACGTGGGGCGCGTCAACTGCGTCGCCATGGCCGGCGAGGGCGATGCCCTGGTGGTCTCGGGCGGGTTCGACACCACGGTGCGGATCTGGGATACCAGGTCTGGCGGTGGAAGGGGGGGAGGAGGAGGAGGAGCGAGGCCCATCATGGTGCTGAGCGAGGCCCGGGATGCCATCTCGGCCGTGGTGGTGCGCGGTGCCGAGGTCATCAGCGGGTCGGTGGACGGGCGGGTGCGGGCGTATGATGTGCGCATGGGCAGGGTGACGACGGATGTGGTGGGCGCGAGCGTGTCGAGCTTGTGCCTCACGCAGGACGGGCGGGCGGTGCTGGTGGGGAGCCTGGACAGCAGGGTGAGGCTGATGGACCGGGACGCGGGGACCTGTCTGAGGACGTATGGCGGTGGTGGTGGTGGTGGTGGCGACGGAGAGGAGGAGAGCGGCGGGTCGTGGAAGAACGAGGACCTGAGGGTGCAGAGCCTACTGGGCGGGAGGGAGAGGTATGTCGTTGCAGGGGATGAGATGACGGGCGAGGGAGCGGCGGTGTCGGCGGCTGCAGAAGGAGGGGGCAGGCTGTGGGTGTGGGATCTGATGACGGGCAAGCTGGTCTCGAGGGTCAGCGTGCCTTGGGGCCCCGCGGGGACCGAGGAGAAGCTGAGGCGGGTTGTCGGGAGGGACGGGAGAGAGAAGGAGCGCAGGTTTGTCGTGAGCTGTCTCGCCTGGCGAGAGGCCGGCTTTGGTGACCAGTTCTGTGCTGGCGGCACCTCCGGGGCCGTGACCGTCTTTGGTCCTGCATGAGGAAATACCATCGAGACGACGGGGTCCTGAAGAGCAGCATCTAACATCTTCACACCTGGGTTCAACACACCGTGCGTCGTCAAAAGTTCTCAGATACACAGCGTTCGATCTGATGAGACCAGTATTCGATCATATTGAAGCAATGGCTAGCAGTAGCAGGGCCATTCTTGCGCGTTCGTCCTCCTTGAACCAGCAGCCCTGCCTCCAGAGTCTATATAAGATAAATAAAAAAAAGTCGTGCTGCGTAACTTGCTACGCAAATGGATGAGCGAGAGAGAAAGAGAAAATAAAAAGTTCCCCACCCAGGCGCCAAACACCAGTGTTCCACCTTGTGTCCCCCCTCCCCCGAAATGCAATCATTCTCGCAACTGTCCACGAGGTTTCCGACGCGTGATGGAGGGATATATATATATATACACACGCGTATCGTCACAGTCAATAAAAGACAGTTTTCTTGTGTGTTTGTCGTCCACTTGCTCCATCTCCCCCCCCCCCATTTGAAAGAAATACAAGCCTTGGTTTTGATTTTGTTGGTTTTGGGCGATGAAGGAATTTTTGTCTTTTCCTGAGAGGGCCTTCCGCCGAGCTCAGCCCGCGTGCGCAAACTTGAACCAGTTTGGCCGGCAGTCCTCCTTGTTCAACCATGATTCTCCATCGGTGAAACGGCCGGTGACGCAGCCCTTGCACTTTGGTGAGTTGGGGCAGTTGAAGAAGGGAATGTGCTGATATCCAATATCTCGAAACCTGCCAGCATGTTGGTCAGCTATCAATCCTGGTACATATAAAAAAAAAAGTCATCCAAAACGCGACAACACCAACGTACCAATGAATCCGATTCCTGTCTTCAAACAGACCCAGTGCAATACTGTGCACGGGCGCATCTCCCCACCGCTCATAGAAGAAACCACCAGCCCTGTCCAGGTGGTTGAAGTAGTCCTCGTACGGCTGGCTCCTCCAGAAGTTCATATCGCCAATCTCAAAGTTACTCCAGAAGTGACATGTCGAATAGCCATTGGCCTTGTCGTTGTGGTCGGGTCTCCGCGCCTTGTCCACCAGCCAGTTTAGGGCGTTGTTCTCATGCAGGTATTCGCTGTGGGCGGCGAGGAACTTGGTCGTCTCGGGCCACAGCGTGGGGATGGACTCTGGAGCATCGTATAGGTTGATGGTGAAGCCGTAGGTCTTGTTGTGGTCCTGCATGTAGCGGAAGACGTCGTAGTCAATGTCGCAAAAGAAGTGCACCTTGGGCTCGACCCGCCAGTAGTACTGCGTGTCCTTGAGGGCGGGGTGCTTGTAGAAGAGGCCGCTGTTCCAGCGGCACATCTGGTGGTATGAGACCTTGTCGGCGTACTGGATCTCGTGCTCCTGCAGGATCTTGACGGATTCTTGGAACAGGTCCATGTTGATCCACGACGGCATCTCCCAGTGCTCTTTTGGTATGACCTCTAATAGAAAGAACAGAACAATAGCATCAGCGCCTCATGTTACCCGGCAGCAGGACAGCATCACAAAGGCTTCTCTTCATACCATATCTTGTCTCTGCCTTTGTCACCTCTGATGTCTTCTTCTTGAATTCCTCTGTAAACGGGACATCGTTGAAAAACGTCCATGGGTAATTGAACTTGTTGTTCCATGTCCTCTCGAGGTCTTTCATCGCTTGGAGCATGCCCTGCAGCTCTTCGTTTCGTACAAGTGCCAGCAGAGTAGCGTTGATGCGCTCCGAGTTCTTCGCATCGGGCGCATAGCCAGGACCTGCGCGGTGCAGTATGCCGTCTGGTTCGCCGGTTGCTATATGAAGAGAGAGAGAGGCAGGGTCAGATATAAAGATGCTTGTACTCGCCAGCAAGTATCGCGGGCAGGAGGAGGAGGAGGAGGAGGAGGAGGAGAAAAGAGCTGCTCACGATCTAATAACGGATCCCTCTCGTTGTTGGGTATGCCGAGGGGTGTCTTGATACCAGACCCAGGCCTGAAGATCTGGTAGAGGAAGAAACACCACATGAAGACGGCGGCGAGTCCGAGGACTCTGACCGGCCGAGCGATAGCCATGGCGGCGGCAGACTTGGGTCAAGAGGGATTGGGGTCGCGGGTGGCAGGTGTGGGCCTTTTTTTCTTCCTTTTTTATCGTAGCATGGCCTCATTCGAAGCGATATGATGGTGGTCAGGGCGCTCAAGCGACCGTGTTGTCTGTTGGCTGGCGCTGGTGGTTGTCGAGACGAAGGGGGACGGAGTTTAAAAATACAAAAGTTCGAGAACAAGCTTAAAAGAGGTGGCAGTTGGGACTTTCCAAGCCAGGCGCGCGTTGTCGAGCGTAGATGACAGCAGGTAGATTGGACGAATGGTAAAATAGGGGCTAGAGTAAGCGAAAGGCGCCCTGAGACTGTGCTTGTCACAAGTGCAGCAGCCAGGCCTTAGCGCCCGGTACATTGCACTCTAGGTAATCTACCAGCAAACGGGAGGTGCTTATCGATAGTAGTATCAGCCTAGCCCTCACATGAGCTGCCGCTGCCGCCTTCCTGCAGAGAGAGGGTGGACGACAACGACAACGACAAGCAACCATGAACGAGATATCAGTCGATTCAAGTTTCTTCTCTCCATGACAGTCGCGATGAAACGGACTGCCTCTATTGCAGTTGTCAGACCACCTGAAAGATGGCTTTCCTCGCCGAGCTAGGGGCCTTGACCGACGAGCTCGTCACCATCATCACAAACACCTCGCCTACAGTGAGTGTGCCTACGATGACCTGCACAACGGACATCTGCTTACCTTTTTCGTCCAGTCTCAGCCGCGGCTGTTCAGCTCCTATCGCGAGAGTGCCTTGCGTGGGATCAGAAACCGCGACTATCTCCAGACGAATCAATTTGCCATCGAGGAGCAGCTCTGTGGCCTCGTCGAGAGGTTCTCAGTCGTTGGCCAAGATGGTCTGGCAGAGGCGCTGAGACAGAGGCTCGACTCACTGTCCAGAAAGCAACAATCGACAAGATGGACGCCTGAGGTATTACATTTCCTGCTGGAGCTCTCCGACCAGCCTGTGCAGAAGTCCAGTTTCGACGCCCTCGCGCGGTTACGTGAGGCGGACAAGGACCCGGGACTAAATCTCAGATGGGAGCAAATTGCCAGAGAGGACGGCTGGGCTCAAGATGGCGGCCTGTGGAAGGTTGTCGACTTCGCAGACAGCTCAGAAGATGAGGCCATGCCAGACTCTCAGTCACCTGCCGCAGGCTCAGATGATACGTCCATGTCGAGCCCCACGGCCCTGGTCCAGAGGAGGACGGTCGATAGGTTGCTTCTACCTACAACCGAAGAATCGACGCTCCAGGAGATTGAGATGGCGCAGAAATGGCGCCACGACGCACAGCCCAGACATGACGCGTCCGGTAAACCGACGAAGGTGCCCATCTCCGAGTATCAGATCCTGCGAGAAGTCTTGTTCCTGTTGAACGGCTTGCCGACCAGCCTGTTCGGGCCGGATTGCACACCAGTGTCCAGGTATCAGCTTTCAGATGTGTCATGGGATACATACCGAGCCCTCATCAACTCCTTTGCTGAGTATGGGCGAACGCTGCTGCCTCTCCGTAAATTCTGCGAGACTACACAAGACGTGCCACTGGTGCAGGCCTTTCAAGACTCGGTGTGTCAATGCCTCAGGGCCTTCGATAAGCAGATCGCATCGGTCCAAGCGCGCTATGTTGAGATCAAAGAGGACACGGTCGTGAGCTTGATAGCCCTGCAGCAGGAGCTCAAGCCACATCTCGTCCCTCTGGCCGGCCTGTCGAATGTTGTTCGCCAGCTCCAGGAAGAGCGGTTCGCTCACTCGTTCCGCTTCTTGGAGCTGCTGTACGATGCGACCTGCATAGCTCAGCTGAGCGGTGACGACCGGTCCTACCACTACCTCGGGGAGATCTTCTTCGACTGCTTTAGAGTCTACATCAGACCCATACGGCAATGGATGGAAGGAGGGGAACTCACACCAGGAGACAAGACCTTTTTCGTTGCTGAGGCTTCGGCATCAGTACCACCGAGTCAGATATGGAGTGACAAGTTCAACCTTCGCAGGTCCCAGGAAGGCCAGCTACATGCGCCTAGTTTTCTGCAGCCCGCGGTCAAAAAGATCTTCAACACCGGCAAAAGCATAGTCGTGCTCAAGCATCTCGGACGCTTCCAGCTTCTCGCCAGTAACGACGACCTCCGCTTACCGGACCCGCCGCTAGACTTCGCATCGGTCTGTGGCCCTCCCAGTCTCGCACTCGCGCCGTTCTCAGAGCTCTTCGATGCTGCCTTTCACCGCTGGGTGCAGAGCAAGCACCTCTCCACGTCCTCAAACCTGTCAGCCATCCTTTTCGAATCCTGTGGTCTTTGGGATAGCCTCGACGCCCTGCAACACATCTACTTTATGTCCGACGGCTCGCTGGCCGACACCTTCACGTCTTCCGTGTTTGCAAGTCTGGACGCTCTGAGCACTACGTGGACAGATCGGTTCACGCTGACCGAACTTGCCCAAGAAGCATGGTCGTTGTGTCCAGGCCTGGAGAGCTATCGCCTCTCCGCCTCAGTCGACCCAGAACACCTCTTCCGCGGCCAGCCCGACCAGGCTCGGGGTAGCGTTCGGAACAGTTTGCCCGGCATACGCCTCTTCTACAAGCTCGCCTGGCCCGTGCGGCTTGTCATCACGAGAGAAGCCATCGGGAACTACGAACTCTTGTTTACCCTCCTCCTCCAGCTCCGGCGCGCAGCCACCACTGTCACCACCTCGTCTGCCCTCCTCAGGTCACATACCGACACACAGGCAGACGACCATCAACAAGCCTACTATGCCCTCCGCGCCCGCCTCCTCTGGTTCGCGACGACCCTCCACTCCTACCTCACCACAATCGTTCTGGCTCCTGAGACCAGCAAGATGCGTGCCAGCCTCCAGGGCGCCGAGGACATCGACGCCATGATCGAGATCCACGCCCTCTTCGCCAGGCGCGTCGTGGAGGAGGCGTGTCTCGGCGCAAAGCTGACACCGATCAGGGATTGCGTGTTGGACGTGCTTGATTTGGCCATCAGGCTGGAGGACGGGCGCCGCGCGCATGACCATGACAATGAGAGTCGCTCGGGCGAGGATGTCCGGTCTGCAGTGCATCAGCAGGAACAGCAGCAGCGACAGTACGGCACGCCTCGGCGGCCCGGCGTCAGGGTTGGAAGAGAGCAGCAGCAGCAGCAGCAGCCGCCGCCAAGCGCGTTGCGGGGCGTGTACGTCAGCCCGAGGGAAAAGGAGCGGGAGGAGGACGAGACGATTTTGTTCGGGGAAGACGGCGACGACAACGACGATGATTATTTCACAGGTGATCATAACGGCGACGGGACATCTGTGATGCAGCGACGGCGGCAGCAGCAGCAGCAGCAGACGTACGCTGAGATCCTGGCGGGTATCAGAGCAGATTTCGACAGACACCTGCGATTCATCACGGGCGGCCTGCGCGGTGTGGCCCGCGCATCGACGGACACTGCGGCTGCGAAGTGGGATCTGCTTGCGGAGATGCTGGAGATGGGATTCAGAGGAGGGACGAGATAGCCAAATTTACGTGCATGCACACGAGCTCTTCTTAGTGGGATGTAATTTTTTTCCATTGAAAAGAAAGAGACAATCAATCCTTTATGTGAAGGGGACGACGCCCTTTTCTCTTTTTGAGATTCTAAAACTCTATATCGCTCGACTTCTCAAGACGTGTGAACATCAGCCTTCGCAATCGCCTCCGTAACCTGCTCTATCGCCGGGTCCGCGACCTCCCTCTTCTCCTCCGCCTCCACTCCTGCGCCCGCCTCAGTCGTAGTCGTCGTCGCCCCCGCCGTCGCCACTGCCGCCTTCTTCGCCTTCTTCTTCTCCTTTTCCTTGAGCTTCTTGAGCCGTTTCTCCTCCGCCGCCTTGGCGAGAGCCTCCTTCTCTTTGCGCGCCTCCTCACCACCATATGCCTCGCGCCACTCGTCGACCTTGGCGGCGGGAATCTGCGTGAACAGGAGCTCTGGTGTGCCGAGCTTTTGGCCGGGCTTGAGGGTGTCTGCGGACCACTCGTCGGGGATGGCAGGCTGGGGCGCCACGCCGAGCTGCTCGAACATGGCTCTGCTTGTCGCGGGCATGTAAGGGGCCACGATGGACGCGAGAAGGTGCAGGTGGTTGAGGGCATAGCCGATGACGGCGGCGCAGCGGTCCGGCTCCTCGGTGAGCAGGCGGTTGTCGAGCTTGTTGTCCTGCAGGAGCTTGTTGCCCACCGCAGAGATGGCGAGGATGATCCTCAGCCCGTCGCGCAGCTTGGTGCCCTCCATGTAGTCGTTGAACTCCTTGAGCAGGGCGTTGACCTCCTTCACGTACGTACCAAGACTTTCCGAGGTGTACTTGGTGTAGTCGGGGACGGTGGACGCGTACTTGGCCTGGCAGAACTTCTGCACCCGCTGGTTGAAGTTGCCTAGGTTCTTGAGAAGGTCGTTGTTGTTGCCGTCAACGAACTCGTTCCAGCTGAACTTGCTGTCGCTCGTCTCAGGGCGCCGCGACAGCAGGTAGTATCTCCAGATGTCGGGCTTGATACCAGTGTCCTTGGCGTTGTTACCGAAGACGCCGATGCCCTTGGACTTGCTGAACTTGACGTCTTCGTACTGGAGCCACTCCGTCGTGGACAGCTTGTGTACCTTGGTCCATGGGTCTCTGGTGCCAATCTGCGAGCTGGGGAACATGACAGAGTGAAACCTGAGAGGGGGGGGGGGGGGAGATCGGGGCGTCAGCTCCAGGGGTTGCGCGGCAGAGCATATACATATTGATCCGTACTCACTGAACATTGTCCTTGCCCATGAACTGGACCAGCTCCACGTCATCAGACTTCCACCACTTCTCCCACAGCTTTCCGTCCAGGTTCTTACCGTCGGTATAATTGGCGGTTATAGAGACGTAGCCGATGCAGGCATCAAACCAGACATAAAAGACCTTGCTAGCGTAGATGTCCTGATCCAGGCCCGTGATGTCCTTGTTGATGGGCGTCCCCCATCTCAAATCGCGAGTGATGGCTCGAGGGTTCAGTCCCCTGTTTATCCAAGAGTCTGTGATCTCGATGCTGTTGGCGCTCCAGACGCCGTCCTTGCTGGCCTTGTGGAACCATTCCTTGAGCTCCCCTTCCAGCAGGTCCAGGCGGAGATACATGTGCTTCGTCTTTCTCCTCTCCGGGACGGTGTTGTCAACCTTGCAGTGGGGGTTGATGAGCCAGCCCACACCCTTGGAAAGGCCTCCGTCGGTAGCTCCGGCCTCCGACTCGGGCTGGTAGGGGTCCATCAGCCTGCCGCAGTCGTCACACTGGTCACCTCGGGCGCCTGGCTTGTGGCAGATGGAGCACTCTCCCTCGATGAACCTGTCGGCCAGGAAGGACTGGTGGTCGGGGTGAGGGCAGAAGGGCTGGACCTCCTCGCGCTCCATGATGAAGCCATTCTCCCAGAGCTTGCGGAAGATCTCCTGCGTGATTCGGGTCTGGTGCTCCGTGGGCGTGCGGCCAAAGATATCAAAGTTGATGTCGAACCAGTCGTAAATGCCCTTGTGGACGGCGTGGTACTTCCTGCAGAGCTCCTCGGGGGTGACGCCCTCGGCGAGAGCCTTGGTCTCGGTAGCGGTACCGTACTCGTCAGAGCCACAGACAAACAGGGTCTGAAAGCCACGAGCCTTGCACCAGCGCGAATAGACGTCTGCGGACAGGACGCTGCCGATGACGTTGCCAAGATGAGGGACGTTGTTGACATAGGGCAGGGCGCTGGTGATGAGGACGTTTCTTTTGCCTTGGACTGGCAGAATGGGGCTGTCGGCAGCCATGTTGAGGGTATGAAAGCCTGAGAGTTTCAGAACTGGGTTGAGATGGGTTGGCTTGGGTTGCACACCCTCTTGGAGGGGAACAGTTCAGAGAAGCTGAGATCCACCTAAGAAAAGAAGCAAGGTGGGGCACTCTCGAGGTTTAGACCACAGGTGAATCGTTCCTGGTTCACAAGATCTTAGCCCTGGCTTTTCTCCTCTTCTTCTTTTTGTATATGCTTCAACAAAAACAAAAGCAGTCTTCCTTCAGAGAGCAGTGTCTTGTGGTTGTGAGACAAATTGGGATCGGGTGAATGGATGATGGGTGGTCTTGAATAAGAGAAAGATGAGTCAATTTGAGGAAGCACTTTTTGTTTCGGGGGATGGAGGGGCAGGTACTACCACCACCACAAGGGTTGCATGCATGGCGGGAGAGCTGCGATAAGATAGAGAGGTTCCCAAGCTACAACCAAAATACCCAGGTACCACAGTATACTACATACAGTGCTAGGGACATAGTATGAATCTTGTTTCTGGCTCATGATACTGCTAGATAGATATACCATGAGATAGTTATTTTTATTTTTTTATACCTGTTTATTGTACCATGTGGTTGATCAGGTCAAGAGGGAAAGGAAAAGGGCATGTTGATGCTGCACAGGTACTTCTTGACTGGCACGGCATGGCATGGCATGGCATGGCATGACATGACTTAGAAAAGAGCCCCACTATGCCCAAGTACAGGTCAGGCACACAGCCGGAGCTGCTTCTAGTAGCTGGATGAACATGCTGTGGGGAAGAAGCTACAGCAGCCCCATCGCCTTACCACAAGGCCTGCAGCACGCTAGGCTGCACTGTACTGTACTGTAGTACTGCCCTGCCCTGCCCTGCCCTGCCCTGCCCTGCCCTGCAACTCCCAGCACGGCAGAGAGTCAGTGCGTCCCAGGCTGGTGGGTGGGTGCAGCCACTGGAAGAGACTTTTCTCCCTCGACGCTGTCACATTTTGATGCCAGGTTCATCCACCACCTCAAACTCCAACAGACCTCTCACCACCATCATCGTCACACCTTGCGCCACCTCTTGTCACACAAACAACCACTCCGCTCTTAGGTCGATTTCAACATTCTCAATCAGACAAACTTATTTAGCATCTTTCTGAAGCATCCCAGCAGCCCTTTCAACTACCTGCACCTGGATTGCCCACACCCACCTACGCGTCTGGAATTCCATCCCACCCACCGCCACCACTTCACCCCACCACCTCGATCGTCAACGCCACATCTTTCTTGCGACCGACCCTCCAACAACTGCACCTGCTCAAGAACATACCGACTCTTTCTCTCGACACCTAGCGCACACAACATCCATTCTGCCCCAGGACATCCCTATTCTGGGCACAGAGCAATTGAAGTGCTGGGAGCAGCTGCAAGTTTCTTGTTCAGGAACTGCCTCTGCATCTGTCGCAGTCTGCTTTGTACCTAACATTGCCCTTCAACCACGTCTGCCCTTGGCACCACCAGATCAAACTCGATTCCAGTATACATCTTTTCCACCATCTGGCCTCTGTCCCCAGTGCAGCGCGATTCTTGCGTGCATACTTGGGAGGAAAGAAAAAAAATTAAAATACTGCTGGCGACCCAGTCTTGAAAAAGCTGATTCCCACTACAGTATTTTGACAATTTGCCTTGGGTACTTGAGTCTTGGATCCTGAAGAGCCTGGAACACTGCTTTCAGGGCCATTCCTTCTTCCCCCCATTGCATCTTCAAAGGCAACCTGCCTCGTCATTCATTCAACAGTGGTTATGGACAGCAATCTATGGAGTCGCCGCACCAAGTATGTCACCTCTGAAAATGTCTGCTCCCTTCTGGCGCTGCAGTATAGCATGGGCTAATGTTTTGTGTGATGCTCCAGCACCAACAAACTCTCCCTCTCCACCAACTCTGGCTCCGGCCAAGGTGACCGAAATGTCTCCTTCTCCAAGCGATTCGGCGGTGACAGCTCGTCGCATGGGGGCAAAACCCCTTTCAACTCCATACCAACCTCGGCAGGTGGTGGCCTGGCATCACCTGGTGGTGCATCGTTTGGGCTAGGCACTGGGGCCTTCTCGGCCTTTGGGTCCTCCAAGACCCCCAAGTCACCTGGAAACCCCTTCGACATGGCCTTGAAGACCCCAGGCGCTGACAAGGCGCCAAGGGACAACACCAACGGAGGCGCATCCAAGCCTGGTGCAGATAGTGGCGACAGGGCAGCTGCTGGCACCAGCGCTGGCAAGAGTGGGAAGAATGGTGACCCGACTGCCCAGCACCCGCTACGGAACAGCTGGTCCTTCTGGTTCCGGCCGCCAATCCCAAAGAATGTGTCGATCCCCTACGAGGATACCGTCCATGGTATGGCCGAGGTCGCCACTGCCGAGCAGTTCTGGGCCGTCTATCAACACCTGGGGCGTCCCTCGACCCTGTCTCCAGTCTCTGACTACCACATCTTCAAGAAGGGCATCCGACCCATATGGGAGGACGAGGAGAACAGGAAGGGAGGCAAGTGGGTTGTGCGCCTCAAGAAGGGTGTCGCTGATCGGTATTGGGAGAAGCTGATGATGGCCCTGGTTGGAGATCAGTTCGGCGATGCTGGCGAGGAGATTTGTGGCGCTGTCGTCAGCATCCGGAACGGTGAAGATATCATCAGCATCTGGACGGCTACCAGTCAGGGCAAGGTCCTTCGAATCAGGTAAGTTGTCCAAGAAAGAGGGTCTTGATTTTGGGAGAGATTGGGAAAGATGACGAGCCAAATACTAAACGCCTGTGTCTTTTTTTCTTCTTTTTTTCTAGGGAGACATTCAAGCGTGTCATGGAGTTCCCGTCCAACACAAAGATCGAGTGGAAGGTGCATGAGGACAGCATCCAGCAGCGCATCACGATCGAGGAGTCTCGCAAGGAGAAAGCCAACCAGCACCGGAAGCCCCAGAACCAACGACAGCACCAAGGCAACAGCAGTGACGCGGCTCAGGCCCCTCAGGTATCATAGCGTGGACCTGTCCGAGAGCCAACTCTGCCACCCTTGTCACCTCGGACTGTTTGGTCTCGCTCTGGACGTCTGCAAGGTTTAGAACCAACTGATGAGACGCCAAAGAAATCCTCTTAACCTTATATAAAGGAGGTTGCGAGGAGAAGAGAGGAAGAAAGAAAAGAAACCAGAAAGAAGAGCCAAAATCTGAACAAACGCCACTTGCCTATAGCCCGAACACCCAGGCGGCGGGGGGAAAAAAACTTCAGGGACACAACTTAGGAGTGAGGATAATCCAGAAGGGTCCAAACTGGGTGTACAACTATGAGGCTGTGGGATGGATTACCTGCTCCTTTTGAGACTGATAGTATGTTAGGAAGTTTCTGATGAGCAGATGTCTCGCTACTATCTGTCACGGCGTGCGGCCAAAGTGATAGCACACAGCTATATATGATCGGTCTGAATGTTGTCGGATTGCAATCAATACTGGATTTTTCAAGCGAGAATCTCGGAGGACGAGTGTTTATTAAGGTTTATATGGATCATGTGCTGCTGCCGCCTTTCAGACAGGTTCATCTTGGTCAAGGCGCTTCCAGGACATACTTAGTTTCTCCTCTTCTGATCTCGTATTGAGTGTTACCCTCCTCCGACTTGGGCGCTCAGTTTTCAATCACAACAGATGAGACTTTACACGCACACACATGCAAGCATGATAACCTCCTTGTCTTTGTGATTCCCAGGCGCTTGGTGACCTAGGGATGATTTTTTCCTCTTGCTTTTTTCTTTCCCTTCCACAAAGCGGAATTCGGCCTGGTTTGTTTCTTTTTTTCTTTCTCTCTCTTTCTCTCTTCATTTTACATTATTTACGGTAGAATTGAAGTCAAGTAAAATGCCCACCCCCACCACCACCAAGATGATCATGCCCTGCTGCTGCTTGCTAGCCCTTCTTTGCCTTCCCGCCGGGCTCCCTCCTCCTCTCCCATACCTGCAGGTAGGACTCCCCCATACACAACAGCTCCCGCTGTATCTTGTCGACAAACAGGTCCTGGCAGACGACCCACTCGCCCCTGGCCTTGTCGAGCAGCTGGACCTTCCACGTCTTGCGCTCCTCGCCGGTGTCCGCGACGTCCTCCCTCAGGCGCACGGCCTCGTGCACCACGTTGGCCACGAGGTCGTACCAGATGGGCTCGCCCGGCAGGTGGACGGCCGGGTCGGGCTCGACGTAGGGGGACACGTCGAGGTCGCGGGCGTTAAAGGTCACGATGGTGGGGTTGCGCTCGGAGACGAACTTGTTCTGGCTGAAGCGCTTGATGTGGAGGATCAGGTACGGGGGCAGCGGGTGCATGAGGCGGTAGCGGCGCCGGTGGGCGAGGTGTTCCTGGGCGGAGCGGCCGTCGTACTTGGAGAGGATGGTGGTCAGGGGCACCTGGGGGATGATGTTGCGCTGCTGCTCGTCCTGGAAGAGGGGGGCGGCGGGCAGGTCGAGGGTGAGCAGGAGGAAGCGGCTGACGTCGACCTTGACCTCGGCGGCCTCCTCGAAGCGCAGGCGGTCGCCGACGTCGGCCTTGGCGGTGATGGCCTGGGACTCGACCTTGAGCCTGCCCTGGAAGACGCGCTGCACCATGCTGGAGCCGGGCTTGGTCTTGCTGCCGCCGAGGCCGAGGTGGAGGTTGTTGAGGAACCACGACAGGAAGTCGACGGGGTCCGACTGCTGGGTCAGGGTGAAGCGCTTGCTGGAGCGCAGCGAGACCTCCTGGAGCAGCTCGTGCGGGCTGACGTGCGACTTGAAGGCGCGCGGGTTCCAGATCTTCCTGAAGAGGATGCTCGTCCTCTTGGCCAGCTCCGACTTGCTCCCGCTAAAGTCCTCGAGCAGGAAGAAGTTGCGCAGCGGGGCCACATGCGACAGCGCCTGCACGACGACGTTGAGGTAGTCATTGTCCTTGATGTTGTTCATGCCCACGAACCCGGGCACGTACTCGCGCCCGCCGATGGTCAGGCTCGTCCTGGGCCTGCGGTCGATGCCCGCCACCTCCGCCTTTGTGTACCGCGGGTCCGACACGTACTTGATGTCGTCCAGGCTCCTGCTCTTGACCTCGTAGCCCTCGGGGAGCACGTATACCTTCTGCGTCTCCATGTTGATGAACACGTGGTGGTTCTCCTCGAGCGCGTGGAAGTACGCGTGCGACTTGGGCCCCCGCCCCTGGAAGTACTTGCCGCACACCAGGCACGCGTACACGTTGATGTTGGACAGCGAGATGCTGCACAGCTTCTCAAAGTCAAAGTCCAGCGCCCCGCGGTCTATCGTGTCTAGATACAGGTCGTCGTACCCTGCCGTCGGCGCCGACTGGCGGATTTGTGCCTTCTCCTCGGGGAGGTCGTCCAGGTCCGAGTCCACTGCTTCCTCTCCATCGTCGTCGTGGTCGTCATCATCGTTGTTGTCATCGTGCCGCCCATTTGTCCCTGCACCTCCAGTGCCATTCTCGTGCGGGGTGTCTGCACCAGGGCTGCCACCATTCTGCTCTTGATCAGCAGCAGGGCTGCTGTCTGGCTCGCCTATTCTTGATTTCTTGGAGGCGGGTGACTCTGCATTGAGGGCTTCTTCAAGAGCCTCCGAGGCTAGTCGCTTGGACATTTGTGACTGTGGTAGGTTGTCGTTGTGGGTGTATATGGAGGATGGCAAGTGCACAGCCTAGGAGGCTATCTTCAGGAAGCAGAGCGTGGCAGGGAGTGTGGCGTTGGTTGTGCTTGTGGAGGAGTCGTGATCGAAAATCATCTGGTGGTTGTTGTTGGACGGACTTTCTTCAAGCTCATGGATGCAGAGACGCCCCCACTTTTTGCTACTCACACAACCGCTTGCTTGCTTAGAGCACTTCAACCAAGCATGACATAGACATAAGCAGGTACTGGAAATTCATTTTCCTAGTATTCAACTCAGCTCCCGCCCCCCTCTCTTCCTTCCAAAATCATCTACCTGCCTTTTCCTTTCTTTTCCTTTTCCTTTTCCTTCTACTTCCTTTCTTTTGTTGCCCTGTCTTTCTTTTCTTTTCTCCCCTCTCAGGCCCTGGCTTCCACTACAGTCACTATAGATGGCAGCACGAAAAGAAACCACTTGGTGAAGCCATATGTGCTTTGTCTCTAATAATCAAAAGACACTCATTTCTAGTATGGTATCACAATTGCAGCTCATCTATTCCTGTTTCCCACCATCTCTCTCTCTCTCTCAGGATGCTGCATCCAGCATCAAGACATCTGCAGTCTCGCCATTGATCCCCACCGATCTCTCAAGTGTTGGTGCTGACAGGTTCTCCATCTCCTGCAATGTGTACTCCACCAGATAGCTCTCATCTACCAGCTCCTCCGTGCGCCTGTAGTGCCTCTCTGTGTACACCTTCAGGGCGTTGAGCACCTCTTTCAAGCTCTTCTGGCCTCGTGCGCCCTTGACTGACAGATCTGAGAACTTGGACGCCGGATAACTTCTGATCAGCGCCCATAGGATCCGTTGTGCCACAGGCGCAGTCCTTGCATTCGTGTTCCAGTCGCGCAGGCGCAGGAGAAGCAGGAAAATCTGCTCGTCGGAGAGCGTGGCGAGGACCTCGTCTACCGCCTTTAGTCCGCACAGGCTGCCCTCGTCTGGCGTTTTGCTGGTCACCACAGAGGTAAACAGGTTGAGGAGTCTCCCTGGGTGGTTCAGCTGCAGCGCCAGGGCGATGGCGTCGCGGTATGCACCCGTGTGCATGTAATTCTCGAGCTCTTGCTCCTGCTCGACCAGTCTGGTGGCCGCCTCAGCTGCCGCAGCCTGTGTCTCGGACGATGTGTCCTTCCAGAAGGTGACTGTCGAGTCTGCACTGCCGGAGACGACCATGTTGGTCGCAGGATGGACGGTTAGTGCCCACACGCGATCCTCGTGATTGTCCAGTGTGGTCTCTGTCTCGCCGCTGTTTGCATCCCAGACCTTGACGAGGCCGTCGCCCGCCGCGCTGGCAAACTGCACCCTCTTCGACTTGTCACCTTCTGCATGCTGCTTGAGCCATGCCACCTTGAGAATGCTGTTTGAATGTCCTTCAAAGGTCCGAAGGCAGGTGTAGTCTGAGAGACTCCATATCTTGACCGTCTTGTCACCAGAACCGGTCAAGATCAGGCCCTTTCCTGCCACGGCTCCCTTGTCGCCGTGGATCACTGGTGTGTTGGCGGGTGCGAATTTCACTGACCACACGCCCCTCTTGTGACCACGCAGGATGCCTTGCACCTCGCCTTCGGCTACAGACCAGACCTTTACCGTCTTATCCTGGGAGGCCGATGCGAAGAGTTGGCCTGTGGGGTTCACATCAACCGCATTGATATCCTTCTCGTGCGCTTTTCTTGTGAAGATTGCCTTTGCTTTCTTCTGGGCCTGGCGGGGTATCTCCCACTTCTTCACAGTCAAGTCCTGGGATCCGGTCACCAGAAAAGGTGGTGGGTTGTTCACCGGATCCTGGTATGCTGCGGATGATTCTTGAGGGACAGTCTTTGGCAGGCCGATGGCCCCCAGCGTCTCGGCATGACCCGTAAATGTTGCCCAGCAGGTGAAGTCGTTGTTCTCCGGATCGATCCGCCACAGGCGGGCTGTGTTGTCCTTTGCTCCTGTTGCGAGCCAGTGTCCAGACCAATCGACGTCAAGGGTGATCACAGTATCCTCGTGACCCTTCAGAAGGCCGATATCCTGGCCAAAATAGATTCCTGAGCCCGTCGTCCCGTTTGTTTCGCCTGTGGACTCCGTCACAGACACCAATCGAACTTCTTCCAGATTCGTAGCTAGTGCCATGATCGAGCGGTCTGGCGACAGGTATGCGAGGTCGATAATCTCATCGTGGGTACCGGATATCCTCCTGGTAGGCTCGAGCGGCGATATCTCCGGTACCGTGAGTGAGCCGCGCATGGAAGGCATCTGGTAGAAAACGAGGGTGTGGTCCATCTGGACGGCGAGCAACAGGTTCTTTTCAGAACATAAGCAAGCGCCCACTATTGAGTCTGTCTCGGCCTTCGCATCCTGCTCCGTGGTGACCTCACGGCCAGTGTCTGTCTCCCACAGTCTCACACAGCCATTGGCGCCCGCCGTGTATGTCAGTCTGCCATCTTCCAGAAAGCCTGCCGCCTCTATGGTCTCAAGGGTCGGTATGACTTTTCGGGGGGTCCATGACTTGGCGTCCCACCAGATCATGGTCTTGTCTCGGCTCGCCGTGACCAAGGCATGTTCAGAGGCGGAGTAGTCCAATCCTTGCACATCGGAGACGTGGGACTCAAGGTCCGCAACCATAGCACGCTTGTGGAGGTCCCACACCCTGACCTTTCCATCTTGACTCCCAGAGGCCAGACGGAACCTGATGGTCGCATCCTCTTTGGTGTCATGGGCGTCGCTGGTCACGTCGCTCTTTCTCTTGGCCTTCTTGCTCTTCTTGCTGGTCGTCTGTTCTTCGCCCAGCCGCCCTGGGGCGATCTCAAAGAAGTACAGGGCTGAGACGAGGACGCTGGGGCCTCGAAAGGTATGGGTGACATAGCCTCCAAGTATATCCCACACCTTGATGTTGCCATCGGCGGCACCGGTCGCGAGCAGGGTGCCTGTGCGGTCGACGGCCAGCACGACCACCGGGGTTCCGTGGGGCTTGAGTGTGCGCAGCAGGGTGGTCTCGATTGTATCCTGCTCGCCTGAGAGCTTGAGAGAGTAGATGCGCATGGAGAGGGACCGAGAGCAGACGATGAGATGGGAAGCGGAGGGGGTCACTAAGGTTGTCGTTAGCCGTCAGCTGTGCCACCTCGGAGAGCCACAAGAGGGGAGAAAGCATACAGGTCAATGTCGAGATAGTCTCGTCATCCTATGCGAGGGGGTTCCACGTTAGCATTTCTCCTCTCGCCGGCACAGAGCGCAACGGGTCGACGAACGCCTTCAATCTTTGCATACTGCCTCCCGGTCGCCAGATCCGTCAGGACGGCATCCTCCCCCAATGTTGTTGCCAAGATTCTTGCCCCATTGTCGAGCGCGACTGACCCGCCTGTGAAAACGGGCTGGATCACCCGTTCAGGTTCGAACGTCGTCTTGAAGGGCGATCTGGTGGTCATGGTTGCAGGGGCACAAGAGAAGGCTTGGAGAGGTTGTCAGGAAAGGACGATGTCGAGGACCTTGTCAAGTCAAGACCAATACAACTTTTTTGCAGCGATAAGAATAAGGTTATCTTAGTGTCGATCTAGAGGCAGGGGTCTCCCACCTGCAGCTTCCCAGTTGTGCCAGTGTCAGCCAGCTACCACACAGCATTATGTCATAGTGCTTATTATTCTGAAAAGACATATGCACTTTCCCAAAGATTCATTGCCATTCCAACATGCCAGTATAAGTACTTAAGTAATCAGCAGGATGATGACTGCTGTGCAAGCTGGAGCTTGACGTGACACCTTCCATCTAAAACTCCCAAGCCCGATGCCAAATTCCCAAATTCAAGTCCTTCTTTTTGTCCTTTTCTATGCTTTCTTTCTTGCTCCCTGCCCAGAGAACCATATTCTGCGAACAATCTTTGTAGATTGAGATGATGGCAGTCATAGAGTGTGGGACCTCCATATGTCAGGACTGCAGAGAGACCTGACAGGTGAATATGTCCCCCTACCACAGCTCTTCACCACGACAGCAGAAGCAGCCTCTTCCACTGACGAGACTCCGTCCCCTCTGAGCATAATCTGACGCAACTTGCATATAAACAAATCATCCTCCTTCTCAGGCAGGAGACAAAGCAAGTAGTTTATCAGCACCCAGTCAATTCATGTGCCAGCCCAGTGAAGTCATGATCAAGGTCGAAGCCTTGCGTCTCGACTTGGGGTCTACAATGAACTGTATCGAGGAGGGGTCGAGGAGAGAGCAGAGAGTGTAAGTGTCTCCATGTCCTTGGTGCTTCTGTTTGTATGATTGACAGCCGGCTGATGTTTGCTGCTCGAGGATCTGCAGCTCGGAGAGGATAGACGTTCTTCTGCGAATGCGGGCGCAGTTTCTCCATACCCTCGTCGACGAGCGGCAAGAGCCTTGGGCATTGGGATGATTCGATGCCCGTGGCGTTGCTCGATGTTGTCGTCGAGTGTCGTCTTGCAGAGATCTGGTCGTCTCCGCCTATCGCAAGGTCCGATGACCCAATGATCGATCCATCCTGTTCGAACAGATTACCCTCTCCTTAGGACCGCGTGCCCAGCATCTGCGTCCAGTCGCCCGCCTTCTCGCTCGTCACCTCCCACTGTTTGTTCACGGTGATCTCAGGCCCGCTGTTTCCCCTGCCCCCCTTCAGCTCCCACATGCTATCGTCCGTGTCCACCTCCTGGGACTGCCCCGCCGCGCCGTTGCCGCTGCCGTTCCCGTCAGGTGCCGGCGCCGACACCCTCGCCGTGTGCAAAACGTTGTCGGCGCGCAGCCTGAGCCGCTGGGCGTGGTCCGGGTCGTACTGATGCGTCCGCAGCTCGTTGCGCCGATCAATCCAGGCCCGCACGATGGTCCTCCTCCCCTTGTTCTTCTTCCTCCTCTCCCTCAGTCCGAGGCACTGGCGCCTGCCAGCGCCGAGGAGGGGCTTGAGGAGTGGCACACAGGCCAGGATTACGGCCATGCTCGGTTCGATGCCGGTGAGGACGTTCGGGATGGCGATGGTCCAGGTGAGGTCGGCCCATACCATGTCCATTAATGTTGGGAGGCGGATAATACTGACGATGCAAGTCCTGTTGAGAGGTGGAAAAGAAGCGGGCGAGAGAATCATGGTGAGTTATATGTATATGTATATACACATATTTATGTATGCATAGCATGATGGGGAACTTACAGGAAACCCAGGCCGAATACGATAATCAGGCCAATTCTAGACTCCTTGGGCAGCCGGAGTCGGTATAAATGCAGCAGCGGGATGCTCACGACGATAAAGTCGGTCACCAGGTTAATCACGCCGCTGATGACATAGAACGCGACCTGGTCGCCGCAGTGGCTACCTTTGACGTATCTCCAGTTGGCCGCGAGTGGTCTGCAGATGAGCAGCGCGCCGATGGCGGTGGCGATGGGCCAGAGGATCACGATGACAGCGGTGAGCTTGGACGCGAGGGCCACGTACGAGTCCCGGAAGACCTTCATGTAAAGCAGCAGGATGGACGTCTTGGACAGGCTCATGCTGACCGACCACAGCAGCTCGTACGAGAAGACGACCTGGAGCAGGTGGATGACAGGGTCATCGCCGTACTTGGCTATGATGTCCTTCTCGTGCCCATATCCCGTCCCGCCATGGACGACGGCCGTGAGCGAGGCCGCCTGGTAGCCGATACTAGACAAAAGCACTGGGAGTCAGCCATCAAAAGCAGCCTGGTGAGTATGTCCCTTTGTTTCTTCTTCCTCTTCTTTCGAATATATCAGGTCCTCGAAAGTTTTCTCCATCCTCTGTGACAAAGCACCAAAAATCGGAGACGGCAAGAAAAAAAGATGAAACCCGTCATCCAATCAAGTAATAATGAATGGCCCTTGAGCATGGGTATTGGGCAAGATGCAAGCAGCAGAACAGCCCACAGGAAAGCAACAGGACCCGCCCCCAGAAGCGACTCAAAAGGGGTGAGGCAGAGACGCATGATACTTTTAAAAAGAGAAAAGAAGAAGAAAAGGGGGAGGGGGGTACAGGTTAGAAACCTCCAATGAAACACAACACGTACGCGAACACGGCCGCAGCCGTCACGCAGTAGTCACTGCCGCTCAGAGAGCGGTGCGCAAGGCGGTGCGAGATGATGCGGAGGGCGACGGCGATGGCGGGCAGGATACTGAAGATAATAGAGGTGGCGACGATGGTCTTCTGGCGGCCAGTGACTATGGGAAATGTGACCTGCATTTTTTGTTCTTTGTTTTGTTTTTTTGGCTGTTCCGGCCACTCAGGAGGAGAGGGCGGACGAGCCACACGCCCAACGTTCAGGTGGCAGTAAGTTACGCAGCAAAAGTAACAGCACAGTACGGTGGTATTGGATTGTGAAACTGTCGCGGCTGCTGGGTCACAATATCGGAGAGGACGCCTTCGTTAATGACCTGACCTGCCGCCTCATTCTTGGGGCGCATAGGGGCTTCGGCACGTGCTGCAGTCCCTCGTCCGGGGGGGGGCCCTTGACGGGTATGACAAAGTCTCTTCCCCTCGAGAATCTTAGGGACCATCCGCAGCGATTGCGACGCACCGCCAGCCACTTTTCTATGGATGACCATGGTGGAGTTGAGTGGAAGGGGGGGGACCACGGGTCATGACTTAGGCTTGACGGGGGGTTCTGCTGCAGTGCTGCCACGCACATGCGCCCTCGCCTCGTCGAGCCCGAGCCCACAACGGTTTTCCCGAGGTTTACAAGGAAAATCAACAAGGCTCCCCATCACTAATCGCTTCCTTAATTGGTTAAGGCGGTGGAGCCCTCCAGGGAGAAGAAGTTGGGTGTCAAATGGGGCAGATCCTTGGGTCATGCACGTCTGTCTTAGGGGGAGAAGGAGAAAAAATCACAATGCACCCCCTCTCCTCTCTCCTCATCCGCCTTGCGATAGGCAAAAGGGGACTTGGACCCATTTTGAGAGAGCTGTCGCAGGGGATAGTAGGCGACTGCCGATGGCATTGGGCGTCCTGGTGTCGCAACAACCCATGTTCCAGCATTTCCGAGGAGGATCCCTCGCATCTCGCTCATTATTGCTCAGAAGAGTCGCTTGTTGTTGATGACGATGAGGACGGATGATAATGACGATGATCTGTGCCAGGAAGGTGAGTCAGTCAGTGTTGCGATGCGGCGGTAGGAATCTATTTAGCCTTAACCTCGGGACTTGGATATAAAACACCAAAATGATCTTGATCATGATGGACGGCATGAAGAGAAAGAGAAAAGCAACACAGTACAACCATCATGAGAGATCTCGAAATGCACGTCTCGATTCAAATGCACAACTATATCCCCCCTTGGCGCTATGTAAATGAGTGAAACCCCTAACAACTGATTCCCGTGGCATGCTCAATTTCCATTCCCCATCATCAAGACACCACGTGCCCTGCGCCCCCCCCCCCCTAAGCCCCGGCCCGCCATTGACGGCACTCTCCGTCTGGCTTGTCCTCGTGAGTCAAGGCATTGACAGGTGAGTGGGCACAACAGCTTTTCCTATGTGCAGCCACAGAGTCCCACAGCGCATTTCGGCGAGGAAGGACAAGCCCTGTTGTCGCGCTGCAACCGTCATGTCTGATGAGCTATGGTCCTTGTCGTTCGTGAAAGCCATCTTCTCGCTTTCTGTCTCTCTATCACCTGAGCCATTCACTCGGACCACACTCCCCTACTTTTCAGCTACAGACCCATGGTTCACCGAGCCACTATGGGGACCTTTCCTGTCTGTAAACCCTCGTCAGTCAGTCAATCAGTCAGCCGACAAAAAAAAAATCTCAACTCAAACCACGCAGAGCAGGAAGAGGGAGGTTTAGAGCCCCAAAAAAAAGGAGGGCCTGTCCCAGAGGGGGGTGGCGCCGCCAGGAGCGAGACCCATGAGGGCCTGCTTCATGCCTTTCCATGGAAATTCCCACGCCACAGTATCGAAGGTTTGAGTAGAAGAGGAATAAAGAAAGAATAAGATTCTCATACCAAGTCCACCACCAACCATATTCGGCGGCGAGTAAGGCGTAACCCGCCCCCGCGAGAGGCAAAAGTAGCACACCCCCGCAGGCAGCACAAGAAACACCGCCATCAGCACGGGAAAGAACACGGCGCAGAACATGAACTTTTGCGGGACGGCGCCATCGTATGTCCTCCAGTTGGTCGTTGCGGCGTCTGCGGCGACTGCTGCGGCGGACATCTTTTCGTTTTGCGGGCGGGAGAAAAGGACTGGGATTCTGGCTTTGATCGAGATTGCTTTGTATCTTCCCTGAAAGGCTTTCGTGAAGAGGAATCGACAAAAGGTGGTGCGCTAATAGCAGTGGAGTGAGTTGGTTAGGTTTGTCGTCAGTGTTGCTGGTCAAAGGTGAGGCTGATGATGATGATGATGATAATGGGCTGACGTGTTTTTGTTTCTCAGGAAAGGTCGAGAGAGTGAGAGAGTGGTCGAATGCACAAAAAAGACAGTGATCAACGCTGTCGAGAAAAGAGATAGAAAGGGAACAATTGGTATACAACAAAGTGAAGTGAAAATGATGCAACGATGCAAGAAAGGATGGCGGGAGAGTGCGCGAGGCTATCAAAGGAAGAAAAACAGAGAAGCAGAGCAGAGTTTCAAAACAAAAAGTCACCCCACCTACAAACAAAACAGCATGTTCCTCATTAATTCAACTCCAGGCCCTGTGCAGCAGCAAGCAGTCCCTCAACCAGCGAACCAAGTCTATGCACACGCCCCCCAGGGCTGTTAAGACCAGGCGGAACCCCAAAAAAGCCAGAGAACGAAAAAGAATTGGGATGGAATGGGGGTGTTGGTTGCGATTGATTGGTTGCCACGTAACCCAGCGGCATGGCTCACAGTGTGCCACCCCCCCAGTTGGACGGCATAAACAAGGGGGTGGTGCAATAGTATGGAGCCGGAAAGCCGAGCTGGTAATTTCAAACCACACCATAGTCGATTAAATGGGTCGTTATCTGGGGTCATGTCGTTTCAGGAGGCGCAGGCGGGCTGCAGGAGGAATGGCCCTGCGGGAAGCAAACGCCACAAGAGCGATATCGTGATGATAAATAGTGACTTGGAAGCGACACATCCAAGTCCTCTCATTGTGGAAGCGCTGAGGAATACTGGTTGATCATGGTATGTTGAGTTCAACGGGATAGAGGTTCCACTATTGTAGGATATGAGGCGGACCCTTCAGGCGATTGGTGCTGAGAGCATGTGTACGCGTGAGAGAGTGTGTGAGAGAGCAAGCGTCTTGGGCCTCACCGTCCGTCAGAGACCTGCTTTTTTTCTTTTCTTTTCTTTCTTCCTTTTTCTGTCTAGGCTATGCTTGTTCAACGCGCGCAAGCCGCAGCCAGAGAGGGCGGTCGTCTTTTCTTCTTCTTGTGCGGCCCAGCTTAACTGACCCCTCCTAGGCGCTCTTCAAGAAATCCCACAGCGCATCCTTGTCCACATACTCGTGATGAATGATGTTGACCAACCACAGCTTGCCCTTCAGCCTCTCCAGCAGCGCTGTGCTGTCGGAACCCTTGCCGTACACCTGCGCCCACTCGCCCCAGATGCCAAAGGCCTCCTCCGCCCACGCCCGGAAGCTGACCTCCTCGATGATGGTCGGCGTGATGATCTCCTTGCCGGGGAACACGCCCCACGTTACGGCATTGGTGCTGGCCTCCTTGACCTCGACATTCAGCCCACCGCTGGCGTCCGAGGAGACAAAGTCGCCTTCGGCGTTGGCCGCGTAGAACCACACATTGTCTTTCATCTCGGGCTGGCAGAGTTTCTCGTGCAGGCGCTTCCAGTCGTCCGCCGGTATGAAGAACTCCACAAAGGCCTTCTGGAAGACGAACCCGTTTGCTGGGCCCCAGCCAAACGTCGGATCGTTGGAGCGCAGGCCGTTCACGGCGGGCTGTGAGGCTACGGTCCACCATCCGCGCGAGTTGAGGGCGAGCAGCTGGTCCTTGATCGTCCCCGTCTCGGCGTTGAACTCTTCCTCGCTCCACGGGATGGCCGACAGCTCGCTCTTCAGGTGTCGGATGAACAAGCTGCTGATGTCCTCGGGCGTCTTGGGCTCGCCCCACAGCGTTTTGGCCTGCGTGACACTCATGTGCAGGCTCACACCGTACCCGTCGATCTCGCCGTAGGCAGGCGAGCGTGCATCTCCCCACCGGCCGTTGGGGAAGTCATCCCACGTAGCCTCACGGCCTAGCACACCCTCACCCTCCGAGATGGCCAGGGTGTTAGCCCGGCTCTGGACGGGTTCGTAGGGCCGGGAGGCCTCTAGTTGCGTGGCCTCATATTCTGGGTTGGAAGGCGTGCGCTGGCCCGAGACGATGACGCGGTTTCGAGGCTCAGAAGATACGTGTGACTGTCTGCGGGACGAAGGTCCCCCGGCGGCGACGAGGTGGTCTTGTGAATTGTTGGAGCCGGAGCCGTTGATGGCAATCCTAGGGGGCGCAAGAGGAAGAGCAAGATCATCAGCCACAGCCTCCTCATCGTCGTCGGAATCAGCCGGTATCAGGTTTGTGCGCTCGAGTATGAACGAGACGGCCTTCTCCAGGTTGAGGGTGTAGAAATGGAAGCCCTTGGGCCCTGGCGTCCTGCTCTTGATCTCGCGGACCTGCTCGACCAGCTCGCTGAGGATGTCGACGCCGACCTGCTTGACTTTCTCGTCGTCCTTCCTCACCTCGTCGAGCCGCGCCATCAGGTCATCTGGTATCCTGGCATGGCTCAGCTTTGTCGTCCGCTTGATCATCTGGTAGTTCTGGATGGGCATCAGGCCAGGGATGACGATGATGTTCTTGAACGCGCCGCTGGGATGCTCCTGCAGTGTCCTCTCGAAGTTTTCGTAGGCCTTGATGTCGAAGAAGAGCTGCGTCATGATGAAGTCGGCGCCGGCCTGGGCCTTCTCCACGAGGTAGGGCAGGTCGTGCACCATGCTCTGGCCCAGGGGATGACTCTCATCCGCATGACCCTCGGGGTACGCAGCCACACCGATGCAGAAGTAATCGCCATGGTTTCGCCGTATGTACCTGACCAGGTCCACCGCCCAGTTAAACTCCTCGGACCCGTCCAGGTCCGCCTCTTCGTTCTCGTCCCTGTACTCGGCCCTACGCGGGGGGTCGCCTCGCAGCGCGAGTATGTTCCTGATGCCCAGTGCCTTGGCGTCCTCGAGGGCCTTATCGATCTGGCGGCGGCTCATGTTGGTGCAGGTCAGGTGCAGGCAGGTGGTCAGGCCCAGCTCGCGCTGGCAGATCTCGGCGAGCTCGAGGGACTTGTCTTCGGTGGAGCCGCCGGCGCCCCAGGTGACGTTGACGAAGGTGGGCTTGAGGGCGCGGGCCATACGCTCGAGACGCGATCGCAGGTTGGCAAAGCCCATGGCCGTCTTGGGAGGGAAGAACTCGAGCGAGAAGTAGCTGGCGTCGGGCGGCAGAGCCGCGATCTTGTCGGTGATCTTGTCCATCCTGAGCGAGCGGGCTGCAGCGGTGCGCCTAACGATCGGAGAGGGTCAACGCCGGCGAGAGCAGTAGCAACAAGGGCCGTACGTAGAAGTTTGGACCGCTCAGCCAAGAGACCACCAGTGGTGGTAAGTCTCGACACGGCTGGGGAGAGTTGAGGAGAGCTGCTGGTCCACCGTTGTTGGGATTTGTTGGGCGGTTCAGAGACGAGCGGCGTACAAGAAAGAAAAGGAAGAAGAATGTTGAGCCGCAAACTATGCAGATTTGGTTGTGCACTCAATCACTCCTCGACCAAGAACTCGACATGAGAAGAAGATAGGGAAAGGTAGTTGATAGAAGCAGAGTAGTAGTAGGTCGGAAGCACAAGGTCAATTGCCGTTTGCAAGACGGGCTTTCCCAACTACCTTGTGTGCACCAAGAGTCATGAACTACTTTTTGCCCCGCCGTCCCGCGATGTCGGAAACAAGGTGGGGGGTTAAAATCTACGTGCAAATCATGACCTGGGGATTATCATTATGCCGGCCCAAACCATTTTGAATATTTGCAGGGCAAACATATTTTATATTTCTGTTCCTACAGAGGAAGTATGTCATACAAAATTATGTCTACAGGTGAAACTTCAAGGCAGTCCACCAAAGCAGCTCATTATCATACTTTAGATCTCTGCAAACGAACCCCCCCCCCCCATAAGAACGTGGTAAACGCTGGACTATGATTGATCAGGAGAAGCTTGAGAACGAGGGAGAAGTATCTATCATAAATTAGCCTCCATCCCGCTGGAGGTGATGTTGAAGTTGTGCATCAAGAGTTGATGGTCCTGCTCAGAGAATAACATGTGTTGATTGCCAAAAGATCGTCTCGTCAAGCTCAACCACGTCTTGTCCCGCCTGGAAACAGACAGGCTGAGCGCTTCAGCTTACCAGATGAAGAATTGATGCATCATGGCAGGTCGTCCATTGCGCGAAAGAAAAGGAAGCAAGAAAAGGCAGCATCACTTACACCTTGCTGCGCTCCAAACCTTGACGCAAATCATCCTCGATGTTCAGCAGAGTAGCTAGCTCAGCAGTCGAGGCATGCAGTGTCGCAATGTCTGTGTCATCAGGTCGTCATCGCATCCTGGGAATGCCACGCAAATTAGGGGCCCTCGTGATGACGGTTTTAGGACACTTCTCTTGTTTTACTCTCGACCACGAATCGGAACTGCCAGTAATGTGGAGGTGAATGCAATGCTGGCGGTGATTTGAGTATGTGGTCTGGAATGTTTGAAGAGAAGAAGGAAAAGTAGCGATATCGCGCGACGGGGAAATTTTGAAGCTAGGAGGAATAATTCTGCCGCTCCTTTCCAAACCTTGACCGCCTTTCTTATCGCTTCCTGCTTATCGCCTCAATCACCCCTGCCCATTACACCCGCGCTAGTTTCCCTCCCAGACCACCAGAGGGCACTCACGGCTCACGAGGAAGCAGGGCACGACTTCGTCTCTGCTTCTTTTCTCTCTCCCATTCACGCAACCTACATCAGCCGCCGCCCACGCCCGTCTCACAGCTTTGTGCAACACCAGTCCTCCGCCCTGCCGTCACTCACACCACAAAGGCAGCAAGGCCACATCGACAACCTCCGCCGTCCCTCGCCCACCAACCACTTCTACCACAACTACATCCTCCTCCTCCTCTCCCGCTTCTCTTCTCTCACGCAACTCCTCCTCAGACCGTCAAGATGTCGGAACGCAAGGTCCTTACCAAATACTACCCGCCCGACTTCGACCCCGCGCAGCTTACGCGCAAGAAGAAGGGCCCCAAGCCCACAGGCCCCCGCGTCCAACCCGTCCGGCTCATGGCGCCCTTCTCGATGAAGTGCACCTCGTGCGGCGAGTACATCTACAAGGGCCGCAAGTTCAACGCGCGCAAGGAGACGCCCGAGGACGAGCGGTACCTGGGCGTGCAGATCTACCGCTTCTACATCCGCTGCACGCGCTGCTCGAGCGAGATCACCTTCAAGACAGACCCCAAGAACCAGGACTACACGTGCGAGCGCGGCGCCAAGCGCAGCACCGAGCCGTGGCGCCGCGGCGTCGACGAGGCCGAGACGGATGAGCAGCGCCTCGACCGCCTGGAGCGCGAGGAGGAGGAGGCCGAGGAGCGCAGCGCCATGGAGCAGCTCGAGGCCAAGACCGTCGACGCCAAGAGGGAGATGGCCGTCGCCGATGCCCTGGACGAGATCCGCACGAGGAACGCCCGGCTCGAGAGGGCTCACGGCGATGGCCTGCTGGGCCCCGAAGCCGTCGTGAGGGACGAGCAGAAGACCAAGGAGGATGAGGAGGATGCCGCAGCGTGGGCCAGGGCACAGGGCCTGCTAGAGGAGGCCATCGCCGAGGAGGTGCTCGAGGACGACATCGAGGAGGACGGGACCACGCCCTCGAGCAGTGGTTCGATAGGGAGGATAATGATGCCTCCACCACCGCCGCCGCAGAAAAAAAAGGTAGCGGAGGAGACGCCTCCGGCCCCCAGTGTCAAGAGGAAGGCGGAGGAGGACATAGTCACGCCTGCGCCCACCTTCAAGCGCCAGGTGAAGAAGAAAAAGGAAGTCCTGCTCCCCGGCATCAAGAAGAAATAGGGTCTGTTTGTTCAAATTCAAATCTTTCTCCACAGACCATGCATGCATGCACGATGTTTTTGAGACAATCGTTCCATTGCGCAGCGATAGAGAGGCATTTCCACCTTGACTTCGAAACTCTAGATCCAGCAGACCAATCCACACCTTATATAGAATTTCGTCTTAATACTGAACCCGTTGAGATTCGCAAAGGCTGGTCCATCGCTTCTCTATTCCTATATTACTCCTCCACCCACCCAACCAAGTTGCCAGACCACATCTTGGACGAGTAAAACGGTGGCGGTTCTCACACCCTCGTTTCACGAGAGGCGGTTGTGATATTTCCAGGCGGGCTTGGGGGGAAGGGGGAGGGGTTCCTCTCCTCCAGACATCAGATCTCCGAACACGAGTGATAGTTTTTTGAGACTGTCCAACTGAGACCCCTTTTTTTTCTATAACATGGGAATTCTCTTGGAGACTAATATATATCAGACAGCTACAAGTTTCAAAAACAAGGCAGTATGGTCGCTTTCTGGTTTTTTTCCCCTCACAGGATTAATTAACTTGCACCTACTTATAACAATAGTACTACCATCCACTCACGCAACCCCTGCGAGGTCCGCTGCTACTGTACATAGTACAGTACCAAAAAGTACTTCTCGCAGCAGCTGCAAGCCTGTGTGCGCGACTGCCGTAGCATTGGTCCCACGCACAACCGTCCCACCACAAAAGCCTGTTGTCGTCGCCCCCCCCCCCCCTTTTCTTCTCTGTCCTGACTCAGTTCTTCCAAGGGCGTTGCTGTCGTCACATCCTGTTTTCCCCCCCAACATCCTCAGATACGAGAGCTTCATTTCCCACAAGATCTCGCAAGTGCTCTCGCAAGGAAGCTGATCAAATGAGACGCATCTCCAAGTACTACATGTATGTCGGATTGTGCGGTATCACATGTCGCATGTATCATACACCAAAGTGTATTTGACAAAAAGCTTCGGATCATCGTAATCAATAGGATACCCAACTACATAATTCACATTCCACATGTGGAGGAACCGTCATCTGGAAAGTATCACTCATGAAATGTGTTCATCACGAATGGTTATGTATATGTTTTCCACATCTGTAACCGTGTATGTCCCCAGATGCTATGCCCCGACCAGATTTCCAAGCCTAAACTCCTTTCCCAATGATTGAAACGCTTCCTTTCATAAGAACCCTGGTTTTTCGCTTCTCCCTTTACGTACAGGTCATCAGAGTAAACTCCCATCCGCCTTGTTAGCCCCCCACTCCCCCGGCAGCTGCGGAGAGGAGCCTCTGTTGGGAGCCTGTCCGTGGTGAGGAGAGCGACAGAGTAGTGGTGGTAGCTCTACTGCTGAACAAGAAAGCAGTAGCAGCGAGCCCCGCTAATTGCCCCGTCGGGGATGTGGTCGTATGGGTTAATTCGTGTGCTTTCCCAAATTTCTGGAAAAATGATGGGTGGGCAAGCCGGGTTGGCGGAGGAGACCCCTCGTCTGCCTTTCATCATGAGTGTGCTTTTTGGTGGGTGTTGTCGACAGGTGCTTGTTGGCGTGTCGTCCTCGATTTCCAGTTTGATGTTATGGTGCCGCCATTGTCGACCAAGGCCGTTGAGAACAAAACTTGGTTTATTTTATAATAAGGTTTGGTGTGTGCGAATTGGATTTACATTCACGAATGCATATACTCGTCCGTGTTGGAGGAACTTGAGTGACCAACACCATTTGGCATTGATGGGGTTGCGCCAGAGCCCGTGTTGCGCGATCGGCGCTCTTGAGAGCGCGACATGGCTTCAATTTGTCTCTTGGTGTGCTGGTGCATAGAGCGCATGTAGGAGCCAAGGTCTGATGGTGGCGGTGGCGAGTTTGGGAGGGAGATGGTGAAGGAATCCTGGGAGGACGACATGCTGTTGGCGAAGAGAGGCATATAGATTTTGTGTGTGTGTGTGTGTGTGTGTGTGTGTCGAAGGATCTGTCAGTTGGAGCAGACAAATCGAATGTAGATATGAGGAGGAGAAGAAGAAGACGAAGAAAGTAGTTTGATGATGGTCTTGGGTATGAAGTGGTTGTTGCGTCTGGTTCTGATGAGGAAGGAAGTATACTTTTAACAGGAGAGGTGTTGGACTTCCTGGGTCTTTATAAACTCAAATGACCTGCTTATTCCCCAACAGGCATGATAAGGCAAGAGAGGTGACGCGCGAGGGGAGCTGGGTAAAACCTTGAGTGACGACTGTAGGTCATGGACCCTGAGAAGAGACCCTTCATCATGTTTGTGGGCCAAGGATCCTGCTAGCGCTGCTACCTCCATCACCCGCCTCCTCTCTGCAGGCTGCCCACAGGATCTTCGCCTCTGTTGGCCGTATGCGTCAAGGTGCCTAACGCAACTAAGACCCAGGATATGGCGCAGAGGTTGCGGCGGGTAGGATAGTGATCGCCGCCACCTGCAGGGCTGGGTGATGTAGCCGTGTCCGCTCCCGGCTCGAGAGTGGTCGGTGGTGATGCAGCTTAGCAAGGCCTACATGGACTGGCCAACATCCTCGCAGAGACGCTAGGTCGGGAGGGGGTCTGATGTGCACAACCGTTTCAAGGGTGCTGCTGGGAAGAATGATGGGGGAAGAGAGTGGGAGCGAGAAGGACCCTGAAAATCGGTGATGGGGGGCTTGAGGTCATGGGCCCGTGTCAATCTATTGGCCGTAGCTCCCAGAAAGGCCCCTCCCTCCCCCCAACCCCTTCCCAAGGGTCCTTTGTATAACAGTGGCGCAACATTTTTCTTGTTCCGCGCCGCCACGGGGGTGAGACCTTTTTCAGCTTGTGTTGATCCAGGGATCAAAGAGAGGGGGGGCTGAGGACACCGCAGCGTGAGACTTACTGGAAAGTGGTCCTCGAAAGAAAGTAAGAAAGACCACAGGCCTACCACACGATCAGACGCCTCAAGACCTTCTTCTTCTTCCCTTGGCACATATCGTTCGATGCGTGATACGCGAGGGGCACAGAGCAAACGGTGCCCCAGTCCCATCACTACCACCCGCACCCCAAAATGCCTCGAGATCGACATGACCATCCGCAGAGACGAGTCTCATTTTCACATGATGTCATTGGCTGGACGCTCTTGTCGACAAGGACGGCCTTCCGCATCGGTACAGACGTGCTACTGCTCGAGCACCGGCGTTCCAGTGCATGCATAGTACTGTAGAGAGAGTATGGTTCCCCTCTCGGATCGCCGTCTCCCTCGACCCTGACTGGCCAACGTTCGTTGATGCCCGCCTGAAAGTGTTGTTGAGGACTGTACCATAAAACTCGGGGCACTCCTCTCCGTGGTCAACACCACCAAGCAGCGCTTGCCCCTTTCCCCCTCCCCCTCCCCCCAATAAGGGCCAGAGAAAACTTCTCGGGGTGGGTGGTCTCCTCCCAGCTGCTTGCTGTGCGTTCTGCGATGACCGAAACTTGGCAGAACTTGGCAGTGGAGGAGGATACTGGATGGGTTACTGTACATATGGGAATATTCTCGGATTTCCCATACCGAGAAAGAAGTTTCTGGTAAGAGATTCTCGGAAGATTGAGGGCCCAGTAAACTGACTCAGCAGTCTGTATCCTGAAAGGTCTAGACCCGTGAGGGTATCGTGAGGATCGTCGGAAATATACAAACACTATACCCATACCCGCAGATCTTCGCTCCTCACACACATCATGTCCAGGCTGCCAGGCTGTTGGACAAGGGAACGAGCGAGCGAGCCGCCTCACCTAAGAGCTTCCGTCCCTCCCCTGTCAGACATGACGAGACTGGCATTCTGCATGACTGAGAGCAATGCGCACGATACATTGTACCCTGGTACATACATAGTACACTTGGGGGGCGACACGAGGGTGACACCCTGGCTGCTACCTCTGACGGTGTATCGAAAACCGCTTGCAGAAAAAAAACGGGGCTCTTGTACGCTTGAGCGAAGTGTAACAATGGAAGAAGAAAAGGGTGAAAAAAAATTGACGACACATGTAATGTTCGCTTAACTGTCGCCAGGAACGAGTGAGGTCAGAAACTAAGGACAGACGTCAATCGGGCGCCACCGTTTTGGCTTTCGGGCAGGTCGCTACGTCATACTGGAGCTGGATGCCTACGCCTCTTCTGATTCGCTACTTTTAGTGGATCATATGCTAGAATCTGGGGGGGGGAGGGGCCAAAGGAGCCCCTGCCAGTGCCCCCTCCTAGCGGCGGCCACACCCCGTCGCCCCTTCCCCCTGTCCCCTATGGCCTCGCCCGTCTGCACGTAGGGTCCCTTGGTCCCTTTCCCAGCCAGGGGTCTTTGTTATCCGCCTCAATCCTTCCCTTCCCATCGTCCATTCATCATAGCTGCGCAAGTGCCTTTTGGGCCAGACACACCCAAAACAGGAAGACGTCAGGCCTGACGTCGGGCAGCCCTTCAGGGTCTCAATGTCTGAGCCCTACCGCAGTGCTCTCTTGCGATCTTGACGTCGTCGTCGCCACATGCATCGAGAACACAAATGGATGAGGTGACGGATGTGACGACGCACCTGTGCTACTGAACTGAAGTGTACATGCTCATCGCGATTCGAACCAGTTCGGTGAGATCATTCATTATCATAATGATCAGGCCTGTTGAATAGTATCAAACAGCACAGATTCAACCCGATCACAGACTACACACATCCACACGGACGGAATTCTGAAAGCCCACTAAGATGCACGAAGGGGCCCTGCAGGAGACGCAAGATAAGCTTCATCCCACAATCCATCATCGGTTCAGTCTCTTACCAGACCATAGTCCATATTATATCAAGTAACTAGCGGTCGAATTGGGCGGACCTGACGAGGCGTTGACACACATCGTCATCTTTTGTGTGTCTGAGCCGTCCCGTGTCACACACACACACACACACAACCCCCCCCCTTCTCCTAAGAAACAGTTCTCGCTCGCCCTTCCTCGACGACCCTTTGCTTCCTCCTCGTGGTCCACAAGGCTGAAGAGGCTGGGTTGTCCCTACTATGCGATGACGTTACCAAAACTCTCGATGTTCAGCTTGTGGGTCTGTTCTCGAGATCGCAGCCTCGCCAGTGGTCTGCCATCTCGTAGCAGGCTGTTCTCGTTCAAAAGACCAACTGCATAGTCTGGCCGAGCGTTTGAGAAGCTCTTTTGAGACTCCTGAATTCAGACCCCCCCCCCCCCAAACTGCCCCTCAACATCTTGGACGCTGCCGCCGTATCTTAGATGAGGCAATTGATGGGATTTTTAGGAATCCCATCTTCGCCACCCGGGTCCCGCGCCGCCCCCCCCCCTTTCCCCAAACCATGGTTCCCCGCCGCGGCTTTTCGGGACATTGACAAATTGGGCGGTTCTGAGGGCAATTCTGTAGTTTGAGAGTACTTCTCTCAGGGGCCGTTTTCCGCCGAGATCAGCTTGGGTGATGCAAAAACCTCTAACTACGTGGCAAAGTTGCTTTCAAGAGATTGCCATCTGGCAATCAGCCCTCATCGGTATGAATGTTCCTATAGCGAATCATATATGCGTGTATACCATGCCATTCAAGTTGGATTCAGCCCGCAAGAAAGCTTCGTATCTACTAGGGACGTCTTTGCTATAGACAATACGTATTGATCAAAAAGTAAGCAATCGAAAGACATGAACTCGCCCCCCCCCCCTTCCACCCCCTTCCCTTTGACCCTTTTTCTCCTCCTGCATTCCGTCTCCTTTTCTTTCGTCTTATGTCCTAGGTGTCTTCGAATCCTTGTGTGCAATGACGTCCACCCTTTTGGTTTTCGACCCTCTGCCAGAAGTCGTGGCGGGGAGATCATCGAGTTAAGGCGGGATGACGACGGTCGAGAGTGCGTTCTCGGACAAGTGTGCTGTCACAGTTAGTAGCGAAATCTCAACCCCCGGCGTCTGACGTCGTCTCCAGTATCCACCATTTTCTGTCATTTTGGTCCTTGTGCGCAAGCGCATGCACGACCTCCTTGGGAGCGGGCCTCGTATCTAGATGATGTTTGCAACGGATAAACTTCTGGATGACTCCAGAAGGGTTGGCGAAGAGGATCAGAAAGGCGGTCACTTTTCGCCCTCAGTCTTCGTAGCGTACAGTAAAATTGCATGCTATGATACCCGCTCAAATGCCTTCTCATGTTTGCTCGCTTCCCCTCATCGTCTACGAAGGTTGAGTACATCAAGAGAACTTTGTGTAGTGTTGATCCTGCCTACGGGAAACGTGCACACTGACGTAGTTGCACGAAGGATGGTGGTGTTTCGCGGTGGTCGCCTAACACGGAGTCTCCGTTCACCTGCATCACTAAAGCCATCCAACGCACCAGACCCTTATGATCTATGGACACTGTTCATGTCAGAATAACGTGTGTATCGAAATAACCATAGCTCTCACAACCTACGTCATTCATTCGCCCGACTCTCGCCCCCCCCCCCCTTCCGACTTTCGACGATACGAAGCACGAACGAGGGGAGAAAAGAAAGGTCAGGTGTGCGAGAAAGGCAGAGCAAGTCGGATCCGCAATAGCATACTAGCTAGTGAATTGCCGCAGTCACCTCGATGCGTCTCCTTCCTGGTACAATTCTGTTTCTGTGGTTGACCAAGGGGGTAGTGGCTTTTGGAAAGAGCGAGGCAGAGGAGGAGGGAAAGGGGAAGCTTCTGCACTCACAACTTTTCATCCCACTAAGGAAAATGGCTTTTGATTGTGTCATCGTAATGAGAATACTTGCATCTAGTCCGCCTGGTGTCCCTCTCTCCAGTTTCTTCTCTCCTAGCTGTAAGCCAGTCACCTAGAATTTATCGCTCCAGGTTTGTGTCAGGACCTGGGGCATTGACATCAAGTCAACCAGTGTCCATAATATATTACTGATACCAGAAGAGGTGGGAGCAACGCAGCTTTCGCTCTGCCACTACGGGTCACTGCCGTGGAAAGAAATAGCTGATAGCACGTCGATGACATCTAACAGTGCATAATCATTGTGGACAGGCTTCCAGAAAGGGAAATCAACTCGACTCTACTTAACAAGTCAAACTACAATCTACAACAGGTAGTATTTCAATACCTTTTTTGATGGGTCTCCCCCATGTAAGTAGATATGGGTTCTTGTGGATAGCCTTGGACAGCATGATGACCTTCGGAACATAATCTCGTCTGGCATGGAGAGGGGAAAGACCTGTGATTAACTACCCATACGATCACTCAAGCTTCACACAAATCAACCTACAACTTGCCCACATCTAATCTGAGCAGCCTGGCAGCATTCTTCCAGCGAATGCCCTCCAGCTCCTCCTCGCTGACCATCCCGCTCCCTTCCAGCTCCTGCAACCACTTCAGCCCGTCCGGGCTCCTCGCAAAAGGGTAGTCCACGCTATACATGATCCGGTCGCGCTTTGTATTCCGCAGGATACAGGCCAGCGGGTCCAGCGCCCAGTTCCCGCTCGTGGTCAGCCAGAGGTTGGCGTCCCAGACCTCGCGGAACGACCGCGCCCGCCCCCACTGGGCCGACACGCGCTGGATGCGCTGCAGCATAAAGGGGATCATCTCGCCCATGTGCCCGATGATGATCTTGAGCCGCGGGAAGCGGTCAAAGACACCGGCCGCGTACAGGCGCAGCACGTGCACGGCGACGTCGCTGTGCCAGCCGAAGCCGAACGCGAGGATGGACGTCGTGACGGCCGCGGGCAGGGCCAGGGACCGGTAGGCCTCGGTGAGCTGCTCCGAGGGCCACGTCGGGTGGATGTAGATGGGCACGTCGAGCTCCACGGCGGCCGCCCACAGAACGTCAAAGGCCGGGCCGTCGTAGTAGAGCCCGGACTCGGTGTGGCTGTCCACCAGGGCGCCCACGAACCGCACACCCAGAGAGGAGGAGGAGGAGGAGGAGGAGGAGGAGGAGTCGTTTCCGGGCCCGCACGTCCGGCGGAGCTCCCGCGCGGCCTCCTGGGGCTCGTCCATCGGCAGCTCCGCGAACCCTGCAAACCTGCCCGGGTGCGCGCGGACGGCCTCGGCCAGCTGGTCGTTGCACGCCCGGCACTGCGCCGCGCTGAGGTCGCCCGGCCCGTGCGAGATGACCTGCATCGTGACCTGGCCCTGGTCCATGTCCTGGAGGCGTTTTGGGCCCAGCTCGGTGAAGCGGTCAAAGAGGTCCGGCATGGCTCTGAAATCGGCATTGCGGGGGTGGGGGTGTTCGGTGGCGGCCTGGGAGAGGAAGTGCTCCTCGAGGGTTATGATGGGGCGTCGGGTGGACATTGTGTTGATCTTGTGGCCAACGAGTACTTTTGATGGTGTGCTCTTGGACGGAACACGAGGTTTGGAGTGAGAAGGTCTTTGTAGCATCTACTTTTTTGCTTACTTTTAATCTTTGGAGCGTCGAAAAGGGAGAATTATGAAAACAAAAGAAGAAAAGGGAACAAAATAAAGGAGCCGTCTTGATGGGGTTTGAAGGGAGGAGGGGGGAGGGGTTTATATATCTTATATGATTATACTCAACCTACGTCGTCGATTTCCCTTTATGTTCCGGACCGACCGTGTCTTAGCTCCGTGCGCAGGTCCGGATTACTGCCGTAATAGGCAATTTTGGGGGACACTTTTTGCTCCGGATCCTATGAGGTTTGCTCCGGTCACGATTATATCCATTGTCCGACAAAGGTGGGTCTTAACCCTGCTCAAGTAAGAAGAAGTAAGAAGTAGGTTTCCTCAAAGTAAGCAAAATGAACAAGGCAAATACATTGCTTGCTATCTGGAAAAAGAGAGACGGGAAAGAGAGAATGGACTTGAAAATGAGTCCCGAAGTGATTAATTGATTGCAACAATTATGCTTCCTTTTCCAAGTCATAGTGGATAATGATGTCTTTCGACAGAAGCAGAACACTAATTGATTCCTACGAAGGGAAAGATAATAACATTTAGGCTCCAAAATCACTATGTTTCGGCTCTCAGGTGGAATAGAGTTAATTGACTAGGTCCGAGATGTGCTTCCTGCACAATATTGCAAGGACTATCCACTACAACTTCGAAAAAAGAATAATCTCGAGACCTGGCGCAGATAGGGAGCTCTCAAACGAGGAGCAATCCCACCGGGATATTCCAAGCCTGTGGAAGATCGCAAGTTAGGCAGCGTCTGTCTATCAATTGACTTTGAGGTGGTTATTTATTTTAGAAGCCCCCTCCCCCTCCTAGAGAAAGACAAGAGACACGCATTTTTCAAGGTTGACAGGCGATTACAATATCATTAATACCATGTATTAATCCAGCTGAAAAGGGGAACCTGAGCACTGCTCGCCCAGTCAGTATTACATGCATCCATTTCCTAACCCCCCCCCCCCCCACACCTCGCTTGCCCTTTTGCATCCTGGGGACCGACGGCCTTTTGCTCCTGTCTGTTCCTCTCAGAGAAAGCTAGACTGTTCCCCTCCGACCCCGGAACCCCCAAGAGCCAGTCAGGAGCTGTGTGCGTGTGCATGATCGACATACAAATTCGTAGAGCGAGTGGTCCCAGACCTTCCTGGAGTATGCTCACGACTTAGAGAGTCTTTCCCCCCCCCCCCCCCCCCTCCCACCCAAGCCACCTTGATTCCCAGAATTCTTCAATATATGTATATATGTATAACACTTTTCCCACCCTGTCACTGGGGTATATCCTGGAAGAAGACGTGGTGCCCAGTGTGTTTTCCCGCACAAGTGTAGAGAGAGATTGAGAGAGAGAGAGAGAGAGAGAGAGAAGGAAAGGAGAGAAAAGAAGAATAAATGAAAAGAAGGAAAAAAATTGGTACGACAACAGGTTGGGCGGAGGGTCCAATGATCACCATGTGATTTGCGTCACACGCGTCTTCAGATCCGGGGCTCCGGCGGCGAGACCTCTGCTCCCGCACTGCAGAACTGCCTTATGCTCCCGCAGGTCGAACTCGACCGCCATGACCATGACCCGCTTGTCATCGGGGACGACCTTTTGCTGTAATCTATTCGCCTGGCTGACGGTGGATCCTCGTCGGGCATCCCACCTCGCATTGCCACCGGGCCCTAGATTGTTGCCGAAATCTATGGAGCCGTTTGAATAACTAGAATGGGGCCGAGGGCTGCCTCCGCTCGTATGAGCAGTGAGCGGAGACGGGCCGCTCGCATCCGAGAATGAGCCTAGCGGGCTGCGGCCTGGAGTCGATGCCGCCAGGTCTTCCTCTTCCTCGATGTCCATGATCCAGGAGCCGATGCGCGCTGTGAGCTCGCTGTCCCACATGGCCTCCCTCCTCGAGCTGCTCCTGAGCAGCTGGATCGCCTGTCGCCTGATGACCGGGTTGCGGCATTTTGTCGCCACGACATAGAGCGGCGGGACGATCCCCATGTCTGCGCTGAAGCTCGGCTTGATGTGCGTTGCCGTGTACTCATGCCCACCAAAGATATCTGCCCCATGCCTCGCGTGATGTCGGCATGTTCGGGGATCAGGACAGCGTTTTTCAGCCGCCCGACGTTCTTGATCGCCCACAACCTCGCGTCCAAGGTCAACGATCGCCTGGAACTGAGGCTGAAAGGTGTCAAAGTGCGTTTCGCTGTCGCTGAACGTCATCAGGAAGAGCACCTGTCCCATCAGCTGGGACATCTTGAGGACCGCTATCGCGGCCTTCTCTTGGCTGATCACACCAGGTGCAGACCTCGAGGTGAGGATATGGTCAAACGCCTGGGACCAGGACTCAATCTGGCCCCGGAATCCTAGTCCGTACTGCCGCAGAGTAGCAGGCAGGATGCCCAGGGGTCCGTTCTGGCTTGCGCTGGAGAAGAGGGTTTCGGTGAACCTGAACATCCTCTCACAGAGCGTGTCCCAGGCGATCCGTGCCTCATGCAGGGATGCGAAGCGATCAGGAATCGGGTCTTGATGCAGGGACACAGGGGACCCTCCATCGGACTGGGGGGACGACGGGTCCGTCGACGGCTGGATCAGCCGGATGACATATGGCTTGGGAAAGTGGAAGGCCATGTCGTAGGACTTTGCCTGGATCGCCAGCCGGGTGAACATCTGGATGATCTCGTCCTCCACGGGCTCTTCTGGGTGGGCCATGAATGCGCGGCGTCTCTGTGCGCGCAGCTGTTCCAGGAGGCTCAGCCCGTTCTGGATCTGCACGATGGCCTGCTTGTGGTCGCCAATAAACGAGTCGAAACAGGCCAGCAAGACACTGGCCATGAGCCGCGTCCTGTTTGCGCCGCTGTCTGAACCGGCGACACTGACGAGTGATGTGCAGGCGCTGGAATATGACCTCACTGCCACCTCCCAATGGCGATATGCGCTATCAACAGGGTCGACACCAGGCCGTGGCGAAGTGGGGGGTGACTCGGAGTTCTTTTCTAGAGTCTTGTATAGCGCGCCTAGTGCCACCACGGCATGACGGATCGATACTGCGGAATGGCATTCCTGCAGGACCAGGCGTGACCAGAATACCGAGTCAAAGTAGCCCGACAGCTCGTTCGCAGTGTGGGACTGAAACAACTGGAAATAGAGGCCTTCCTGCTGCGCAAAGGGGAACGTCGTGGGCCTGTAGAGAGTAATGACATTTTGCTGCTGCTGCTGCTGTTGCTGCTGGAGTTGCTGTTGTTGTTGCTGCTGCTGCTGCGCGACAGGCCTCTCCTGAGGGGGTGTGTTCCGTCGCTGTTGTTTGGCGACACGTCGAGGGGGAAGCTGTATGGGCTGGGCAGGCCGGATAGTTTGTGGGGCGATAGCTGCCGAGCCGTCCGTAGGTTTCGGTCTGGGGAGGATTGGTATCTCCTCAAATGGCCGTGCACTTCTTGATGGAGGTGGGTAGCCGGCGCAGACTTTCTTGGAACGCACGCAGTTGGAGCAGGCCGGCCGTTTCTCGTCGCATTTGATCCTCCGCAGCCTGTGGTAAAGCAAGGAAGAAGGAAACCACATATCAGCGCCGTCTGCGTGCGGTATGTATGGCAAACGAAAACACGACTCGTGTGAACCAGAGGACGCCGGGAAGTTACTAACTTGCAGTTACTGCAGCCTGTCTTGACCTTTGGCTTGCTTGTTCTGGGGCGCTTCTGCCTCAGGGCTTCGTGAGAGAGGGTGGAGGATGAGGTCGAGGAGTCGACGGTTGGCGCAGGGGACGGCGCGCCGGTCCGCCGATGACTGGTTAATTCGGGAGACATGGTGAAGGGGATGAGTCGGGAAACGACGAGGCGCTACGGCGCGCAATTGCCATTCCAGCCAGACTGCAGCGTCAGGTCAGCGGGTCAGAGCAGGAGGGGGAAGGCTGACAAGAGCCCTCGAAGACGACAGGATGACGATAAGGTCGGGATGTTCTGTTGTCAGGATTGTAAGGGAAAAAAAAAAAAAAGGTCCCCGGGAGAAGGCTAGGGCGGTCTTCTCCTCAAAAAGGACGATGGATCGATGTCTTCGAAGGCTGGCTAGGGTTGCAACCAAATGTCGAGAGCCCCGTCGAGCCGGTGGGGACGCGGCGCTGTGATGCGAAGCGATGCAATGACCAGCAGGACATGGACATGTGGGGACAGCGGAGAGTTCCCACGAGCGAGGCTCTTTGGTCCAGATGCCGGGGGAAGACCGGGGGTTTAATAAAGTACTGCCCCCAGAAGAAGAAGGGAGGGGGGGGGGCGGGGGAGAAGAAGCAAGCTGCAGCAGACTTTAGGCAGGCTGTTGTGTGCAAGCCGGTGCAACACAGGCTGGCCGTAGGCGGCTAGAGACGTAACACCCAGGACGGCAGTTGTATCCGGAATCTGCTTGTATGTCTGGCCTGTGCCGTTTATGTCATGGGCAGTACTGACAAGAGGGAAGGACAAGGTATCTAGAGCTCTCCCTCCCGTGTAAACCACGCCCTCGCTGGAGAATATATGACCGACGGAAGCGGGGGAGAGAGAGAGAGGGCGGGAGGGCGAGAGACAAGAGATCGATGGTGGGGGTGGCAAGTCGAGCGGTTGACGGTCCTCGAGAACAGACAAGAGCCGGCGTGACGCCCTTGTGGTTGGTCGACACGAGGTAACGCCGAGCAGGAGGAGATGGACCGGCCAGACAAAGAATAGTAGGCAAGACTCGTGCCCCCCTATCCTACACACCCCCGTTATTAGAGCTCGGGCGGGAGGCAGACGCGGAAGAGAAGAGCCGTCGCGGGTGTGCCAAAAGCTAGAGTTGCTGGGTGCCAGGTACCAGGGTCGTCGGTGTGGCTGGGTACAGCCTGGTTGCGTCTTGCTCAAGAGCGCCCTGAGCGTTCAACTACCGGCGACGCGAGGAGTTGATAGGCGCTGTACTCTCTGTGTTGGGGGGGGGGTGGGTTGGTGGGGGGTTGTAGAGCTTTGTTCGAAGGTGGCCGGAAGAAGGGCGCGCCAACAAGGAAAAGGGTAAGTTGCTGAGACACGCGGACGGGTCGAGCCGTATAGGGACGAATAGCGAATCCAGAACCTGAATCAAGACTCGAGTAGAGACGGCACAGCCAATTTTTCTTCCTCCTTCTTCTTTTCTTTTTTGGCAAGGGGACGGCGGGATGAATTGGAGAGGCAGAAGGATAGATGTCTCGGCCTGTTGGCACGAAGACGAAAAACCGCGGGCTGTAGATGCCTAGATGGACATAGTTAGGCGGGGCTAAAGAAGAAGGGTAGACGGGTGGGTCTAAGAGCGAGAACCTACCTATCAGGCGTGCTTAGGGCCACCCTGGCTATGCCTGGGCAGTTCAGGGTACTAAGTAGAGGCACCTGACAGGCGACGGCAGGCGAGGGTACAGGGGGCTCTCAGGCCCTGTGAGGCTGTACGATGCAGTAGTACGGTGCAGGGTATGGAGTACAGTTACCGGACTGTGGTACTACTGCAACCCGCAGCATGTTGCTCCGCCAGGTCGAGGATGGGAAAGTGAATGTCTCAAACTTTTTTGAGTAGTCTCGGGATAAGAGGCACATGCTGGCGACGATCCCACTTCATCCTGCATGCGGATGTACGATCGTAATATAAAGCGAAGCAAGATGGTGTAGTAGTTAATATACTGCAAGGCTCTGACTATAAGATTTTTTCTGTACTAACGTCTCACCCTCCCTCCCTTTCTCTCACTCTCACTCACACGCACACACCCACAAAAGAGGGCGCCGCCCTCTCCTTGACCGCCGCCTCTGGGCGATGAAGAGGGGGGGGGGAGGAGGCGTAGTAAGTACCATAATACCTGATGATAACTTGTGCTATGGTAAGTATACTAAGTAGAATAAAGTTCCTGGTGGAAAAGGGTCCAAGATGGTGTGGCATGCTCTGTGGATTTTGGTTTTCTGGCCTGGTGGATGATGATGGTCTGGGCGCGGATGAGGCGTGGAGAGTGAATGAAGGTGGGGTTAGAAGGTGGAGGAGGAGGGTTCAAGGGGAGCTAGACCCTGTCCCTGTCTTGTTCCATGTACTGCAGTACTGTGGTACTACATGGTTATGGGAAGGCACATCTCACTCATGGGCTGTGCCTACCATACTACTGTATCCTGTATCCTGGTACGCCAAGGCTAAGCTAAGTACTCTTGTCATGCCTGTATCTATCGAGCTCTACCGTGGTATTCCCTTTTCCACCGCAACAGTGGCTTTGTCGAGTTCCTGACATTGTTGAAGCCCACTTCTTCCACATGGTATCATCTCAGAGCTCCTCTCTCCTGTCAACGAGGAAAGGGAATCCATCCCTTCTGAGGCAGGACAAGAAACTAATCCAATCAGTAAGGAGCTGTACTATGCAACGCCGTACGCAAGTGTGCACAGAACTTATCATCACTACACCTCACACGTACGCT
Organism: Cryphonectria naterciae; assembly: GCA_014850475.1. NCBI lineage: Eukaryota > Fungi > Ascomycota > Sordariomycetes > Diaporthales > Cryphonectriaceae > Cryphonectria > Cryphonectria naterciae. Next base: position 86,660 of record JACWST010000021.1, read on the forward strand.
CGCACACACAGCTTCGGTGGAGAGACAGGCCAAGGATGGTTCCTCCTGCTCCCCTTCCCCAACCCACCTCCACCATTGGAAAACGGGCCGTTTCTCATGCGTAATGCGCTTTCTAAGCTGCTTTGTAAACTAGGGCACCAGAGGACAGCGATAATGGGGCCACATGTCTATTTTTTGTCGCGTGGGACAACCGTTGAGGATGGGGTACAGCATAAGAGAGAAATGATGGATGCAGCTTTCTTACCAAGCCACAATCAGAACCATGTAACGGGGACACCTCGACGCGGCTCTCTCGTAAGGTATCAGAGAGGGCGGCTTGAGGAGGGGCTGGACACCCCCCTTCGAGATTGTGCCGAGGGACCCTTATGGCGTTTGGGAACACGATCCTGACTGATCTCCTGTGCAGATAGAAGAAGGATGCCGTGAACCATACGATGAAGGCCAGGGCCCAGGTCTGTTATGACAAGGTACCCACCATCTCAGCCCTACGGATTTCGGGAGCAGAATTGATCCTACGGGGAATCGACAAATCATCTTCCTATTCACTCATTTCTTTCTATCTCTCACGTCAGCGTGCGACTGTGTCCCCCCCTCTTTGTCGGTTCTCCGTTCATATGCTACTGAGGTTTTTGATCGATACCTTCTCCTCTGGGTTCGATTCTGCGAGCCAATGGCAGCGTGGCGTTACTGACTTGGGGGCAACAAATCTTCTTCTGTGCAGCAGCAGCAGCAGCAGCAGCAGTAGCAGCAGGCCTGAGACGATGATGATGATGATGTTGACCTCGGTCGGAAAAACAGAAGAGAACCTGTTTCCGTCGTCCATCCCTCCAAGGTCACATCTGCAGCCCACCTCCAATCTTGGACAAGCCGTCAGCCCTAATACGCGACAAGGCCTCACCGGGACTCTGCGATCCCGATCAAGCGAGATTGTCCCTACGGCCATTTCCTCCCCAATCAAGGCCAACAAGCGTTCATCTACTGGTTGGTCCGTCTTTTGTTCCCCCTCCCTCGATTCTAACCTCGCCTTCCGTGGTGGGGAGGGAGTTGCGCTCACTGCAGACACTGCACTCGGGAATAGCTTCGAGCGTCGATCCATGGTGAGACGGGCCAGACTAGAACTTACTTTACCCCAGAGACTTGGACATGTATACCACCACACCAGCGCCTCGCTCACCTCGACTGACCGACCCGTCTCCTTACCATTTCGGGACCCGATAGGCTGATGATGCCGACGGGCCTGGCGAGCCGTGGTTTCTTATTACTGATGGAGTTGAGCAAGTCCAGCTCGAGAATTTGTTGACATTGATCATGCCGTAGCAGCATATGAAGAGCGCGAGCCAGCCAAGCCTCAAGCACCTGACGATACAATACACCGGATTGCGCCAAGTTGACGACCCAGAGGCGCTAATGGACTGTGTGTCAATCCCCTCGTCTCGTGCCCTCCGCAAGTTTGTCATCGTCACGTCACGTCTTGGCCTCGATTACCCTCTCCACAATAGATATGCGAGGACTTCGCCACGATCTATCTTGACGATGACAGGCGCACACCCGAAAATTCGCGGTCAACACCGAAGATCAATCCCCTCCTCCCTTTAACCGTTGGGAAGGGGGTCATCCTCAGGACAATGAAGTGCCGAGCATCCCACACGTCACCACACCATCTTCTCGAGAATCGTGACCGCTTGTTGGAGGAGTCTTCGATCTGATCTTTCCCATCCCAATGCCTCGGGTTCATGGCACGCATGGGTTTCACTGAGATCTTCCCCGGACGAATCCCATCCTTGTTCCCCCCCCCCCCCCCAAACCCTCTTCTTCCTCTTCTAAACCCCGGGGCGCCTGGCCCACCGAGGCTGTGTGCAGCAAGCACCCGGGGCCTGTTCATCTCATCATCGCCCATCGGTCATAGCCGTGACAATTCGGCGTCATAATGTAATTTAGACCTGATCGTTCTTTGTAACGTCAGCCATCCAAACAGAAGCTACCATAGGCACCACTCAATCCACCCTTGAGCTTGTGTCGTCGGCCGACGGCGGACAATGTCCCTCGGTGTGGCTTGAATTGCGCCTCACCCCACTGAAGCAAACAAACCTTGCGATCACACTCGGTCAGACCTTTCTTGTCTGAACTTTGGCTAAAACCTACGACTACTGTAAGTCGGCGATGGGGGGGGGGGGAGGTCAGATGGGAATGTCATCGTGCGCGCAGTTTTATCATCCAAGAACGTCGAGACTATGTGAACGTTACCTTTTTGTGATGCATCAGCCTTCCTTCAGCCCTAAGAGCCTTGGAAGCAGCCACAATTCCGAACACCACAGCTTGTCTCCCCCCCCCCCCCCTCTTCGCCTTCCTCACCACCACTTCGGACCCTGACCACATGACATCTCGAATAGCCTCGGGGAGTATTCTTTTTTCCTCCAGATCTTCCAGCTCATCCAGAGCATCATCCGCCACACACGAGGCACCCATCCATCCCCTGCTGCTTCCGAGCGCTGCCCCGATGAGGGAGGCTTGAGATTGGTTACTCCTTTGCACTGCATGTCCGAAACTAGAAAGAAGAAGAAGAAGAAGAAGAAGAAGAAGAAGAAGAAAAATTCCAATGCACCGACGACGACGGCCGCTCTTCCGCGGTCCAGTGTCCATCTGCTGGCATCAGGCTGAACATTCTTATTTTGCTTCCGAGCAATGTTTGTCGGGCAGGACAAAGGGCGACCGACCTCTAGTAGTAGTAAGTGTTTGTCCTGTGAAACAGGGCCAAAACTGAATAGACCCGAGACTAGTCCCTTGCGGTTGTCGCTGCACTTCAGTACGATTATACAAATCCTCCCGGCGTGTTGGCTGGATTTAGTTGTTTCGCTTTCTTGTTTGTGTGTTTGCTTGATGTTGTACAGACAACGTAGTTGGGCTTCGTAATTGGGAACATGATGATTGATGTGGGTGACGCGAGACCATTGGTGCGGTATTGGAATTGGTATTGGGGGGGAAGACTTTTTTCCTTTCCTTTCTCTCTCTTTCGTTCCAAGGTATTGAAAGCTATGAGGAATTGTCTAGGTGGTCGAGCAACCTTCCTCACGATGGCCATTAAACCCTGACCATTCAACGAGATAACAAAATAAGGAAAAGAAAAAAAGAAAAAAAAAAGGAATAAAAGAAAGTCCGAGCAGATAAACTCAAGGGGGTATCCTCGTCTCACAGACAGCAGCTCCTTTCCTCCATGTCGACTATGTAATGCATGCATGTATATGCCTGGCTGATGGGATCATGATCTTTTCAAGCCCTCCAAGGCCCCAGCTTCAAGAGCTCCTCCAGCAGACCTCCCCTTGGCGGCTCACTCCGCCTGCGCCGCTCCCGGTCCCGGTCCCGGCTAGGACTGCGGTGGCGGCCTCCCCCTCGATCGCCTTCACGTTCACGCTCGCGCTCCCGGCGCCGAGTCTTGTCGTCGGCATGTCTGCTACTGTCTCGGCTTCGTTCCGAGTTTCGCCGTCGCGGCTGCCTGCGCTGCTGCTGCTGCTCCTCCTCCTGCTGGGGTACGGGTGGGCGGTTCGCTCTCGCACGCGGTGGGTAGCTGGTCTCGCCGCGGGAGCCACGGGTGGTGTTCTGCGACCGCTGGGAGGACGCACGCGAGTCGACGGACCTTGTACTGCGCCTGTCCTCAGAGGCCGTCCTCGTCCTGCTGCTGCTTCTGCCGCCGCGCGAGACACGGTCCGGGTGGTCGGGGGCCGTATGCCTGGTGGCGGGTTTCGGGAGGTCTCGTGCCTCGGGCCCGAAGCTGCCGACCGTGGGAGATACCCAGGAGTACGACAGGCCCGAGCTGCGCTCCCTGGGCACGGCCGTCCGTAGGTCCAGCTTGGCCTGCTCCTGCTTCTTCCTCGCCTGCGCCTCCTCGGCCCGCCGGGTCTCTTCGGCCGTCGGGCCCTTGGGTGCAGCTGGCTGGGGGTGCAGCTGGGCCATCAGCACATCCCTGCGCCTCTGCAGCTCTGCTATGATCTGCGCCCTCCTCTGCTGCTCGTCCTCGTCCTTTGCCGTCGGTGTCGGTGTCGCGGTCTCCTTTTCTCTTCGGGGAGTCTCTCGTTCTTCCTGCGGTGGATTGTGGCTGGGAGTTTCCTTCCGAGGCGGCTCTCCTGCCGACGACACCTGGTTGGCTTTTTCACTGCGGGAGTGTACAGCGCGCCATCAGCGGGACTGTTTGCACGGCACAATCACTTGAAACCCGCGCAGGAGTACACTTTTGAGAAGATGTGAGAGCAACACACTTACATCACGTCCCATATCTTGCTCTTCGACATTGCACGCGGTCTCTGTGGCGTGGCACGCACGTGTTCTTGTTGTGGCTGCTCTTCCTCGAGCTGCCTCAGGCGCTCTCGATCAGCCTGGATGCTGTTGAGATGGGTCAGCCTTCATTCTTCTTCTTCTTCTTCTTTTTTTTTTTTTTTTTTTTTTTTTTTTTTTTTTTTTTTATTTTTTGCTATGTAAATATTGATAAATTTTAATCACGTCTACTTCATCCT